>JASSUY010017568.1:0-15800 GCA_032466535.1 Forpus xanthops
GGGCGCCGGGCGCGGCAGCGCCTGCACCCCGGGGCCGGGTCTCTGCCCCGTGCCCTCCAACAGCTGCACCATGGGCGAGGACGGGGACCCCGCGGCGGGCGTCTGGAGGTGGGACTGCGGCGCCGACGGGGAGCTCATGGAGGAGGGCCGGGAGCCCCCCAGGCTGGGCTGGGAGCGGCGCACGGGCTTGGTGAGCAGCGTGGCCTCGGGGGAGAGCGGGCTGGCGATGGACGAGGGCGGCAGGAAGATGTGCGCCTGCAGGCTGTGCTGGTGGGTCAAGGCGATGGCCACGTTGGTGGTGGCGGCGGCCGTCTGCAGCGGTGCGTGCACCAGCGGCTCCCAGATCACCGGCTTGCCGCTCAGCTCCCGGCCCATGGCCATCTGCTGCAGGTCCTGGATGTTGTGGGCCATGTCCTGGTCGTGCTTCACGATCTGCTGGATCATCTCGTTGTTCATGGGCCCCGAGCTGTGCTCGGCTCGCTTGCGGAGCAGGATGGAGTTCTTCTTCCCTGCATCGGGGGGGAGGCAGTGGCATCACTGGGAGAGGCGGTGGGGAAGGGACAGTAAAGCCTCACCCCTGCGCCCCTGGGGAGGGTTTGGGTTGGAGCAGAGGGACAAAACAGGGGAGTCCCAGCTCCAAAGGTTCCAGGTTGGAGGCCGTGGTCCTGATTGTCCCCTGCAGGTGAGGGGGGTGAGGGCAAGCAGCTGGGAAAGGGCAGTGCAAATATGGGAGAAGGGAGTGGGTGAGAGACCCCTTCCATACAGCACTGCCTGGGTCTTCCTGGGAAGAGAGAGGGATGCTGGAGGCAGGCTCCTGCCCTGTGCTCCCCTCATCCTTGTTGCTGGGCATCCACAGGGCTGGGGTGCCATCACCCACAGGGCTGGGGTGCCATGTCACAAGGGTGGCTGTGCTGGGCCCAGGGACCACTCCTCACCTATGCGGTCCAGCCGGTCCATGGCCACGGTCTCGAAGGCCCTGCGCATCATGGGGTACTCCTCCAGCACCTCGTTGAAGTTATCCACGGACAAGGAGTAGAGGCGGCAGTAGGTGTCAGCCCGCACACTGGCCGTGCGCCGGCCCCGCGTCAGCAGGCAGATTTCTGCAGGGACACAGGGTGGGGTGTGAGGATGGTGCATCCATAGCACCATGGAACGGGTTGGGTTGAAGGGACCTTAAAGCTCCTCCAGCTCCAATCCCTGCCATGGACAGGGACACCTTCCACTAGAGCAGCGTGCTCCAAGCCCCGTCCAGCCCAGGCCTGAGCACTTCCATCTATCCCCTTCCCAACCATGTCCCCAGACAAGGGCAGCTGGAATGGGGACCAAGACGGCCTGGCACTCCACACCCTGCATAGAAACCATGACTCCTGAAGAGGGACAGACCCTGGGGCCTGGACAGCCGCCGGTGCCCTAGCCAGGCACAGCCATGGACACCCCTGACCGCAGCTGCTCTGCTTGCTCCTCTCCAAATCCGCAGCCTCCCTGCTGGCTCAGATGATCTGCTCTAAACCACCCTCCTTTCCGGACAGAGGTGGGGTGATGCCCCTCTGCCCAGGCCAGGCAGGATTCCGGTCCCGCTGACTCAATGTGCTGGACACAGCACCCCATAAGAGCAGGGCTGGTGGAACTGGGAGCCCCAGAGCCCAACATGGGGTGGATGCCCCAGCTCCTGCCCCCCGGCAGCTCTTGCTCCCTCCTGCTCCCCCAGTGCCCCAGCCCAGCCTCACCCCCGAAGTAGGAGCCATCAGACAGCTTTGTCTCCTTGTTGCCCTTGGTGAGGATGCTGACCACCCCGTGCTGGATGAAGTACATCTTTTTGCCTACGGTGCCCTCACGGATGATGAAGTCCCCGGGCTGGAAGACCTCGAAGCGCAGCTTGGTCAGCATGGCTGTCACGAAGTTGGGGTCCGCGTTGGCAAACAGGGGCATGTTGGCCACCAGGTTGCGGCAGTTGAAGTTGATGATCTCCTGTGGGGTTGAGGAGCACATCACCAACAGGGCCAGCGCCAAGCCTGGCCCCGCTGAGCGCCCAAGGCACCAGCAGCGGGTGCCTGCCCGTACCTCTTTGAGTGGCTCGCTGAGCTCCCCCAGGATGTTCTCCTCGTCAAACATCTTGCCCTGGTAGCGGTGCTCGTAGTACTCGTGGATGCGCTGGCGCGTGTCCCCAGGCAGCTTGTGGAATGACATGTACTGCTCCACCTGCTTGTACTGCAGGGACAAGGCAGAGGCACAGGGGTGAACCAAGCTGCACCGTGGGGATGGGATCCAGAGCCCCCCAAAAGCCACATCAAGGAATCACAGAATCCCAGCCTGGGGTGGGTTGAAGGGACCTTACAGCTCCTCCAACCCCTGCCCCAGGCAGGGACACCTTCCACTGGAGCAGGGTGCTCCAAGCCCTGTGGCCATCCTGGCCTTGAGCACTGCAGGGATGGGGCAGCCACAGCCGCTCCGGGCACCCTGTGCCAGCGCTCAGCACCCTCCCAGGGTAGAGCTTCCTTATCTCCAACCTGATGTCCAGGGTAGAGAACAGAACCCCATGCACTCAGGATGCAGAGAGCACCGGGGCAGAGAACAGGATGGGGCTCCACTGTGCTGAGGTGACCCCCAACACTACGAATGGGGCATCTCTCTGCAAACGGGCAGCCTGATGCCCCCAACCATGCCTGCGGGTGAGTGGCAGAGAGGAGGGGGGAAGCCACAGGGCAGGGCTGGTTCTGGAGCCAGACCCACACGTGCTGCGGGCTCCCATCGCACTGACCTTCTCCTGGTACTGGCGCCGGGATGAGTCCAGCGACTGGATGAGGGCGGTGGCGTGGCCGATGAACATGGCGTAGCACGTGGCGCCCACGATCATGCTCAGCATGGTGAGCCACACGTCGGTCATGCCCTCCGGCGCCTGCTGCCCGTAGCCGATGCAGAGCATGTGGCTCATGGCCTTGAAGAGCGCGTGTGAGTACTGCTTCCCCCAGGAGTCGTTCTGCAGGGGAGGAACAGCGGCGCTGGCGGCTGATGGAAGGAGCTGAGCCCTCCACCCCACTGACCCCAGCAGCAGCCACATGGGCCGTGATGCAAAGGTTCCCTCTACCCCACGTCACTGCTGGGACCAGAAGAGGGACGCTGCTCTGAGCACGTGGATCCACGCGTTGAGTACAGGATGCGTGACCAAATCCCCTCCTGCCTACATGGCAGCACTGCCCTGCCCGGCGCACTCACCACCATGTGGTTGATGGAGACCCAGCAGTCCTTGGGGAAGTCTTGCAGCATGGGCACCAGGAACTGGAGGCAGCCGTCCCAGTGACACAGCAGCAGCATCATGCCGATGAGGTTGAAGATCCTCACCACAGCACTGGCCAGGTCGTACGTCATGTGGAAGATCTGCGGAAGAGGCAGGAGCTGGAGTTATGGAGACACTTGTCCCACGAGAGCTCTGAACCCCCCAACCAGCTCTGCCCCACGGTCGGGGTCCCCATCGTGGAGCCCTGAGCAGCGGCCGCACGTCCCCAAGGGGCTCCCACCTCCTCCCACTGGTGGATGTAGCGGATGAGGCGTGAGAGGCGCAGCAGGCGCAGCAGGCTGAGGATCTTGGTGAAGCGCACGATGCGCAGCGCCCGCGCTGTCTTGTAGACATCGGAATCCACCTGCGTCTCCAGGTCAACGATGAGGAAGATGTAATCCACCGGGATGGAGGAGATGAAGTCAACCAGGAACCAGCTCTTCAAGTACTTCATTTTGATGGTGTGAGGGTCGAGGATGATCTCTGTGTTGTCCTCCACCACGATGCCTGTCCGGAAGTTCAGCACCAGGTCGGCCAAGAAGAAAGTGTCTGAAAGCACGTTGAACACGATCCAGGGAGGGGTGTTCTCGTCCTTGAAGAAGGTGATGCCCACGGGCAGGATGATCAGATTCCCCACCATCAGCAACAGCATGATGAGGTCCCAGTAAAACCTGCAGCGATGGAGCACAGGGAGAGGCAGGAGACAGTGGGTTAGAAGTTCAAAGTTAGAGTCCAATGCTGTGTGGAGAGACGGGCGCTCAGGACACGCACACACGTGCTGCACATGCATGACTAAGGCTGCTGCTCGCCTGGGACACACGTGTGCAGAGGAGCAGCTCTGCACCGGCCCTTGGGGGGTCTGGGGAGCAAACATCACCCAAGGCGTGTGGGGATGGAGGGCTGCAGCTTGGCTGTCGCTGCTCCTCTTCTGACCCAGGGCCAGTGAAGCTGTTGGGATCGCAGCATGCAGGAGCCAGGCAGCAGCAGAGCAGGGGTAGGCAAGAGCCGTCGCCATAGGGAAGGTGGGAGGAACATGTCTGACCCCAAAGGGGCTACTGATGGGCACTGGGCAGGAGCTGCTCAGCCCTGGGCCTGCAGGACCCCTCAATCCACCTCCTTTCTCTGGAGGCTTTGGAGGCGAAGCCAAGAGACAGGGCAGCAGTTGGTTGGTGTTTGGTCATGCCACCAAACACAGCATCCCCATTCACATGGAAATGTGGCTGGGATGTTTTCATTCCTCACACAAACACATGGACACACTTTGCTTCACAAGGCCTGCCATGGCTCCCGCGGCAGCTTGGTGGACCCCAGGCTCCAAGCCTTTATGGGCACCTGGAAAAGCAAATCCAGCTCCCACCCTTGGGCGCCCCGTTAGCTCCAGGCCCGGTTGTGGGTAAAGACCCAAAATCTTCAAAGGTGACCTCAGAGCATCTCAGTGCCGCGTGGACCCAAAGCGGCCTTTGCAATGACCAGAAGGCTGCAGGCGTTTCCTACCCTGTGTCCTCACCAGGCACCACTTTGAGCAAGTGGAGAGGAAGAGGAGGGAGCAGAAGTCATGGCTCCTTCAGGAGGGAGAACGATGGCAGCGAGGGGGCACCACCACCACAGGGCTCCCCTAGGACCCAGAGGTCTCGCACACATTAACACCCTCTTGCCCACGGCCAAGATGGGTTGAGGAGGGCAAGAAGATGCTGGTCACAGCAGAAGACACCTGACCTGGCCGAGCAGTTGCCTCCTTCACCCATGCTGTGGCCCAGGAGCTGCTCACTGAGCAGGGAGCCGCCGGCCCCCGCAGCTCCCAGAGCTCTTGATTCAGCCTCAGGCTTAAGCTATTTAGGGCAAGCCCCGTCCTCTGCTCTGTGTCAGGCCGAACACGCAGGGCCCTGATCTCAGTGGCCTTTATGTATCCCTATAATGTGATAAACACCGGCATAATCCCGCCAGCTGTCTACCTGCCAGCTCGCTCCATGGCACCGCGGCACAGGCTGCTCCTGCCGAGCGCAGGCTCACGAACTTTGGGGCAGCCGCCCTGGGAAGAGGGCTCCGAGGGATGGCAGCCCCCGGCATCAGGCTCGGGAGCTGGCTACAGGTACCAGGGACCGCCCTGGGGTGCTCGCCATGCTGGGGACATGAGCCGTGTCACAGCTTGCCGCGGGAGATGACTGCCTGGCGGCTCCATTCCCGTACGGAAAGCCCACCCTATATGACTCAACATCCCCGTGACACCCAGTTCCTCCCACATCATCCGTCCCTGAGCCCTCCCCGTGATCCCGGTGACACCGTGAGCCAGGCCTGGCTCCGTGCTGGCCGTCCTGCCCCCTGCCACCACCTCCCGGGCTCTGCAGGCAGCTCACGGGGCCCGTGTCCCCACCGGGGTCACGCAGCTCCTCACCAGATACAGACAGCGTCGGGAATTGGGGGGCTGCGTGGATGAAGGCCGGCGGCCCCCGCCTCCTCCTCCGCCCAGGGCCGCGGAGCCCCGGCTGGGCTGGGCTGCCCCCGGCCAACGGGAGCACCAGTACTCGGTGTGGGGGACTGAGGCAGGAGAAAGCCACGGGCGTCCCCCGCAGGATCACCCAAGGACCGGGCAGGGGATGGGGCTACGCGGCCTCGGGCCCCGGGGAGGGTCGGCCCCGCAGCTGCGGTCCGGAGCCGCATCCTCCCTGCCCGGTACTGCGGAGCCCCGGTGCCCGTCACTTGTTGCCCCGACGGTCGCCGGCTGCGGGGCCAGGGCGGGGCGAGCGGGGGAGCCGCGCTCAGCACCAGGGACAGCGGCACGGAGCGGGACCGGGACCGGGAGCGGGTCCCACCTGAAGTCGCTGTAGGGATGGATGATCCATGCACCGGCAGACTTCACCCGTTGCCGTTCGATCTCCACGGCCCGGTGGCTGCCGAACATGCGCAGCGAGAACTTGTTCACGGCGGGCTGCAGCATGGCCCCGAGCTGCCGCTGCACGAACGTGCCCGTCGCCGTCGCCGTGGCTGCCGCCTCGCCCTCCGCCACGATCTGCTCCGCCGCCACCGGCGAAGCCGGGGCCGCTCCCGTCGCTTCCCCATCCAACACCGGTGGCTTCTCCCGTTGCTCAGGGCTTTTACCCGGTGTCGCGTCCATCCCTCCGCCGCCTCACGTTTCCTTCAAACGCCCTTGCCCGGGCGTTCTGCCCGCCGCCCCGCCGTACATGCCCGGCCCCGGGCGGGCGGGCGGGCGGGCGTTCACTTCACCGGTCCCGACCGTTCGTTCACCGCTCGCCGCTCGGTTACCGGTGTCTGCAGCTCCAAGGGCTGCTCTCCTGTTGCGCACCCTCGGGTGAAGCAGCGGGACCCCGCCGTTAACGGGGATGCACCGGAGGTACCGGAGCGGCGGCGGCGGTAGCGCGGGACCCCGCCCACCTTGGCTCCGCCCACCCTGACGCAATTGCGTACGTGCGTACGCGGCCTGGCGGTGGAGGGACCCGGATCGGCGGCGGGGCGCGGCGGAGATCTGAGCTCACGGAGCGGGGCCCGGGATTCCCGGGGGCTCCACGGCCGCCATCACGGATTTCCTGTGGGATAAACGCACCGGGCTGGCTGCGAGGACGGTGCGGAGAGAGGGGCGGTGCGGGATGGGATGGGGTTGGAGGGTGGTGGGGGGGTGAAGGCCTCAGTGAGGCCTCGCCGTTACTCCGCACCCCTTTCCGTCGGTGCCGGTGCCTCCCGGTGCGTGAGCCTCGTTGTGCCGCTTCGCGGCCTAGTCCCGTCCCTCTTCTCCTTCCCTCGGTGCTTCCGCTGTTGGCGTTTGGCCGGTGAGGCCCCACCCGACAGCGGCGGAGCGCGGCCGCCATCATCGTCCCCAAACCGGTTCCAGAGCGGCTTTGGAACGCGCCGGTGCGGGCTTTGCCTGCTCGGGAAGGGGGTGCCGGGCCTTGGCGGGCCGCCAGCGCCGCCTTCGTGCGTTGTCCTTAATGAGAGGTTGGACGAGGAGCCGCCGGTCCGGGGCGGGGGCAGCCGTGAGCGGGCCCCGGCCGTGCGCTCTCGGGTATGGCGCACCCGTGCCCTCCGGTCACCCCCTCGCCCTTTCTATGCCTAGTAATAGTGGGATGGGTGTGCAGCCTGTGTGTCTGTCTGGGGGGAAAGTCATCATTGGGAGGTCTGTGGACAAACGGAGCTCCAGGCTTTTGCCTTTGGAGGCAGAGCGGGTGGAGGTGTTCGATGGTTTGGAGCTAAATTATGTGTGGCGAATGGCTTAGAGCTGGGGATGGGTGCAGGACCCTATGAGCTGGGATTTAGGTTGCCATCCTACCGAGGGGCAGTCTCCTTCCCTCTGGTGTTTGCATCCTGTCAGAGAGGTAGAGGTGAGCACTCATCTCGCTGAGGAGGGCTCTGCAAGGCTTCATGAATGCCTTTGCATGTGGACAGGGTGATTTTGCTCCCTGGATGGGGCAGTGGGAAGCGTGGATGTCTTTTGCTGGGCAGTAAATCAGAGCTATCTCTTCAGGAACTCCCGTACAAAGTCCCTGCGCAGCAGTACTGGGGTACAAGGACTTTGGGCCAAGCACTTGGTGATATCCTGAGCTTCATTTCACCTTCCTTCAGTTTTCCTTGGTGCTGCTCTCTCCTTCCCGGGGAGCACCCTAGTTTAAAGGGAGAAGAAGGTTGAAGTTCTGAAGGTTCAAATGCTGCTCCTGAAGCTGTAGCCAGTAAAGATGAGTGCAAAGAGCTGAAAGTAACCTGGCAACCGGAACTGCTGCAAGCACAGCCCATATGGGTGGTTGCATCCTGCCATATGGGGTCCTGGGGTCTCTCAGAAGCTCATCCTCTTCCTGTCAGATCCCCCCTGTGTGATCAGACATGTTGCACGGGGCCTCCCCTCTCCTTGCCTTGGCAGCTCCTTGGCTGTGGATGCTCTGTGCTTGTTTCTCTCCCTTGCCATTGCCTCTCACAGTCCTCTCCTGTCCCTGCAGATGCCTCACTCCCGAAGGTACCGCTCGTCGGAGCGCAGCAGCCGGGGCAGTTACCATGAGCGCTACAGGAGCCGCAAGCACAAGCGGCGGCGGACGCGGTCGCGGTCCAGCAGCAGCGAGCGGGACCGGCGGCACCGGCGGGAGGACAGCTACCACGTTCGCTCCAGGAGGTGAGGCTGCAAGGCCGTGGTGGGGCTCCTCCGGAGGCAGCTCCTCCGCTCTGCCGTGTGTTCTGAGCCGGGTTGTGCTCCTAATGGAATCCCCCCTTGCTTCCCCTTCCCCAGCTACGATGACCACTCAGCAGACAGGAGGGCCTACGACCGGCGTTACTGTGACAGCTACCGGCGGAACGACTACAGCCGCGAGCGGGGGGAAGCCTACTATGACCCCGAGTACCGTCACTCCTACGAGTACCGACGCTCCCGGGACCGCGAGGGCAGCTACCGGAGCTGCAAAAGCAGCCGGCGTAAGCACAGGCGGAGGCGGCGCCGCAGCCGGTCCTTTAGTCGCTCCTCATCGGTGAGTATCCTGCTGTGCTGGGCCTCCCCTGTAACCTTTCTCTCCCAGGTGCCGAGCTGGGTAAGTAGAAAACTCACTTTCTAACCGCTCTCTCGGATGCAGCTTGAGATGTGCATAGAGAAAACTTTGATGCAGGTAGCAGCTCGTGTCCGCCATCCTGCTGCTCCTCAGCAGGCTCTGCCCTGTGCCAGCCTGGCCCAGGCGGCTCAGCCCCTCACGTAGTGATGCCCTCTCAGAGGCGGGAGGAGGACAGGCTGTGCCTTTCGAGGCTGGCATGTCCCCCCTGGGGTGGTGCAGCAGGCCTCGGCTCCTTTATCCCTGCAGAGCACTGCTTTTGTTCAGTGGTGCTCATTAAGAGCTGTCTAGGAACCCCAGCCAAGCAGTCTTTTGTGTGAGGTCCAGCTGATCCTCATCCCAGATTGCTCAGCCTGCCTGCCACAGGCAGCTTGGTCCCTGGTTCTGTGTTCTGTGACAGGAAACTTCCCTGTCTCTGAGGGTTAGGTCCTGCAGCAGAGCAGGATCCTTCTGGGTGGGCTCAGCTGATGTGGGATGTTGTGTGAAGGGCTTTGCAAAGGAGTGAAGCTTGTGGACTGATCAATTCAGGTGGAGGCAGCAACCATCACAGGCTCTTCCCAGCAGTGTCCCTGCCTTTCTCTTCTTGTCTGTTCTGCTGTTCACCTTCCACTTCTGTTAGACCCCAGGCACGTTCTCTGCTCTGTATGTGGAGCTCTCAGTGTTGTCCGGTCTGTTCTGGCTGTAAGTCCAGGGATGGGACTAGGGGCTGGATTCAGGTCCCAAGTGTGCTTGGCCGGTTGTTCGCTCCCAGGTGTGGGGATACTTAGCTGAAGAACTGAAGGCAGGAATTCTCTCTTCTCTGGCATAAGCCTCTTATCTGCCTCATCCCAGGCTGTCCCTATTCCCTATTGGGCCTCTGCTTTTCTCCTGGAAGCTAGTCCTTCCAGGATCAGCTGTGTTACGGGAGGGTGTAGGCAGCAGGGTCACGTCTTCCCCAAGGCAGTCACAATTCTCTTGGTTTGGATGAATCATTGTACTGAGAGTTGCTTCTGAAACCTCTGAATTCATCTTTGCCTGAGTATTGGGGCTGGGGAACGCTGTGGGGGCTCTTGGAATGGGATGTGGGGGACAGCCCGGGCCTTTGCTTGTACAGGACGTGCCAGCACCCACCGTCTGCTGCCTTTCCCCAGCAGCTGCATGGGGCTGAAGGAGCCTCTGCCCGAGGCTCTGCCGCGCTCTCTTGGCATCACCAGGACCCGAAGGCCAGTGCCATTGCTCTCGGAGCCCTGCTAGGAACGAGGCAGCTGCCCCTTGCTCTGCCCTCCGCTAGCCCTGTTGTGACCGTCTCTACTCTCACACTGGTTCGGGTGGGGCTGTTTGTAGGTTCTTTTTTTTGGTTCTTTTTGGTTTTCCTTTTGTTTTTCTTTTCTTTTTTTTTTTTCCTTTTTGGCTACAACGAAAAGCAAACTGTTTTTTTCTTTTCTGAGCTAGTGTGTTGTATCTTGACATGTTCCCTTGCAATATCCCTATCGTTATATATTCCTCTGTGCCGTATGAATTGGCTGGGAATCTCCTCCTGCAACCCCTCCTCAAACAACCATGTGAATTTCCAAACCAACCAATGCGTGACGCTGGCTGCTGCGCTGGGTTGAAAATGTGATTGGTGAATGATGAATTCCCTGTCTGCCTGGGCCAGCAGCGGAGTCGACAGAGCAGCAGAAGGGCCAAGAGTGTGGAGGACGACGACGAGGGGCATCTGATCTATCGCGTCGGCGACTGGCTACAAGAAAGATGTACAGCCAAATCGTAACATAATTTAGCTCTCTAGTTAAGCTCCCATCGCAGTCGCAGATCTGTCTTATCTTTCTGTTTCATTTTATTTCCATTGTTTATTAAAGAGAAACCCTCTCCTTTTTCCTTCCCCTTTTGTTAAAGCTATGTTTATATTTTGTATTGTTACTGAAGTGCCAGGGAATTAGGGCTGTTGCCTTGTGCAGCTGGTGTCAGCCTTCCGCTGCTCCGGCCTCTCAAGCTGTGTACAGGTTAGGTGTTGCAATGCATTCTCCTCTGCCTTGTGTATGCGCTGCATCCAGGTCGTGCTCACTCTCTCATCCACTTTCCTCTCTTTCTCTCCCTCCCAGATGAGATTATTAGCACCTTAGGGGAAGGCACATTCGGCAGGGTGGTGCAGTGCATCGATCACCGCAGGTATGTGGGCAGACACATGGTGGTGAGGGGTAAAGAGAGACTGTGGCTGGCAATGGAGCCTTTCATGCTCAGTGTGGGAGCCTGGGGGTGAAATGAGCCTCTTTGTTCCCAGGATTCCTCAGCTGGTCTGGGCACTCAACCTCTGGGTTGCCCATGTGTAGGAGGAGGGTCAGTGGGAGCTTGTGGGGGGTGCTTGTAAGGCACTCCTTTGGTGGACAGAGCAGCTTCCAGTGTCTGCAGGGGGCTACAAGAATGCTGGGGAGGGACCTTCGCCAGGGACTGGAGGGACAGGACAAGAGGTGGTGGGTTCAAACTGAAACAGGGGAGGTTCAGGTTGAACATAAGGCAGAAGTTCTTTACTATGAGGTTTATGAGGCGCTGACAGGGGTTGCCCAGGGAAGTGGTAACTGCTCCTTCCCGGGCAGTATTCAAGGCTGGGTTGAACAGTGACTTGGGCAACATGGTCTAGTGTGAGGTGTCCCTGCCCTTGGCAGGAGATTGGAACTGGATGATCCTCAGTTCCTTTCCAACCCAAACCATTCTATGACAGCCCTTAATAAAAGCCACCTCCTGGCTTGGGAGGGGTGGTGGAAGGCTGTTCTGCAGAGGGTGAAGCTGATTCAGAAAGCCCTTTTAGCAGGGCACAGGCTCTCTGGCCCAGCTCAGGGTTGATCTCGAGCTTTATCCTTGTTTCTCCCTCAGGGCTGGTGCTCGTGTTGCTCTCAAGATCATTAAAAACGTAGAGAAGTACAAAGAGGCTGCTCGGCTGGAGATCAACGTGCTGGAGAAGATCAACGAGAAGGATCCTGAGAACACCAAGTGAGTGGGCTCTTGGTGTTACAATGGAAGGGGAGGCCTTGCCTTAGCACAGTTGCAGGGATGGAATGAGATCGGTACTTGATGTTGTGTGACTGAGTCTGTGTGTGGCTACGTTTTGGTGGCATCTTGACTTGCTGTGGGGTGAGAAGGAAAGGAGGAACCAGGCTGAGGGATAACAGCGGGGTGATTTGTGCAGATCTGTTCAAGCCTCATGGTTTTGCCCTCAGTCTTTGCGTCAGGATGTTTGACTGGTTTGACTACCATGGCCACATGTGCATCTCCTTCGAGCTGCTGGGACTCAGCACCTTTGATTTCCTCAAGGACAACAACTACCTGCCTTACCCCATCCACCAAGTGCGGCACATGGCCTACCAGGTGTGCCAGGCTGTGAAATGTAAGTGCTCGCTGTTCTTCTCCACTGCTCCTTGGCTGACCTGGAGAGCTGTGCAGCTCCCAGCAGTGCCAGTTCTGAGCCTAAGCCTTGCACTGCCTCCAGTGGTGAATGCATGCTTGGAATGGATGCTTGTTTTCCTGATTGTAATGTTTTCCAATGCATGTGGGCTGGCAGGAGCTCAGAGCACTTCAGCATCCACCCCCTTACGTGTTTGGGTGATCAATATGATAAATGTGCTTCTGACAAATCATCTTGGCCTGGAGCAGCCTATTCACACCCTCTTCTAAATGTGGGCTAAACTGGTGCCAGTGTGAGCAGACTGAATCAGTGATGTTCGCTCTTTGAGTGGGTGTAGCCTCACTTTGCTTCTGTTCCATCACCCGACTCTGTTTGCTCCCTCAGTTCTGCATGACAATAAACTCACCCACACCGACCTCAAGCCGGAGAACATCCTCTTTGTGAATTCTGACTATGAGCTGTCCTATAACCTGGAAAAGGTAACAGTGCTTCTGGGGTTCTTCTCTTGGGTTCTACTGTCCTTGGCCTTAGCAGCAGGAGGGAGGAGTCAGAACATGGAACCAGGAGACACGGGATTCACCAGCTATGTTCATGCACTTGTTCAGGGCCTGTATCTTGCATGAGTTGTCTGTGTGGCCTGTGAGGGAGCCATAGGGACCACGGGCTTACCTGACTGATGGAGGGAGCTTGTTTGGGGTTGTGCTAGCACTAGTGTAACCTCTGAAGTCTTCCCCTGCCCTGTGGTGAAGTCTTAGCTGTGTAAGGAAGGGGTTGAGTCTACGTCCTGGAGCTCCTGAGTAATTGATGCTGTTCTCCCTTGTGAAGAAGCGGGATGAGCGGAGCGTGAAGAGCACAGCCATCAGAGTGGTGGACTTTGGCAGTGCCACGTTTGACCATGAGCATCACAGCACCATTGTGTCTACCAGGCACTACCGAGCCCCGGAAGTCATCCTGGGTATGTTCCCCTTGGTCTCTCTGCGAAGGCAGGCGTTTGCCTCGGGGCACTGGGTGCTGCCTGCTGGGTTAAGGAGCATTTTGCATCCACATCCTTCAGTGCCTGCCCTGCCTTTACCCTGGGAGATGAGGAACACTTTATCTAACATGCTTTACAGTGCTGTTTTCGGGGGGCATGGGCAGCAACTCCTAAGTTGGTGTTTTGGCATTGCTTACCGGCTGGGCAGTGTATTGCCACCAGTGTTTCAGGAGTCTGGCTAGAGTGGGAATTGTGTTTCCAGTTGTTTGTTTCGAAAAGGGAGAGGGATTTGGAATCTTAAGCCATAACTGGATCTTTTATTTAAAACACATTGTTTTTTAGAGCTTGGCTGGAGCCAGCCCTGTGATGTGTGGAGCATTGGCTGCATCATCTTTGAGTATTATGTGGGTTTCACCCTGTTTCAGGTAAGAACTGTATGTTGTATGGCTACCTCACAAGTGATGAAAGAGGATGCTGGCTGTTCTCCAGTATGGCCAGGAGCCTCTGGGAGTCATGGGCTTCCCTCCATCACTGCAGTCTTGTAGAGACAACCAGGGTGTTGCCCAGCAAGGGGTTCTGAGCAGGGGAGTACCCAGGGCTGGAGCTGGAATGAATGCAATCTATTCCATGCCTTCCCTTTATGTCTCTCAGACACATGACAACCGGGAGCACCTGGCCATGATGGAGAGGATCTTGGGGCCTATTCCCTCTCGGATGATCCGGAAGACAAGGTGGGCAAGGCTGCTTGGGTACCACAGGCTTGCTCCTGCTTCAGGGTAGCGCTTCTCTGAGGAGCTGAGCTTTGAAGCTGCCTGCTGAGAGTGTTGCTGTTGCTGCAAGGAGTTTGGTGTTGGGAGTAACTTGTTCCCACCTCTTACTCTGTCAGGAAACAGAAGTATTTCTACCATGGCCGTCTGGACTGGGATGAGAACACCTCTGCTGGCCGCTACGTGAGGGAGAACTGCAAACCACTGCGGGTAAGGAGGGGTGGGCAGGAATCCTGCTTGCTGCAGCCTCTTCTCATTGCGGAGACTTTTAGTGCCTGCCCCAGTTGTGAAGATTTCCTGTGGGCAAGGTTGGGCTGCCGAGTCAGACCAGTGTGCTCCTGCCAGGAGCATTGGCTGTCCCTGACTTAAATTAGGAAGGCTGCAGCAGCCTGAGCGTAACCTGAGGTGGAGGAGGAGGAGGGCATGGAGACCTTGGGAGAAGTGTGTGGGGAAAGACTGCAGGGGCAGGGGGAGCTCAGCATTTCCGTGCTGGGTAAAGCATAGAGCTCAGGTCTGGGATTAGTGATGGTCTGAACAAACCAAACCTTCCCACGTCTTGGCCATTCAGGCCAGGGAAACCCTGGGAGTGGGACACGTGCAGCAGCCTCAGCACTAACCTTCCCCTTCCATCTGCCCAGCGCTACCTGACCTCGGAGGCTGAGGACCATCACCGCCTTTTTGACCTCATCGAGAGCATGCTGGAGTATGAGCCCTCCAAGCGCCTCACCCTGGCTGAAGCCCTCAAACATCCCTTCTTTGACATGCTGGAGATGGAGCCCAGCACAAAACTGTGGGACTCGAGCAGGGACATCAGCCGGTGACGGCCCGGGCGCCAGCCTGCGCTCACATTCTAGCCCCCGTGGAGGCCTGTGTCATTTCTATTGAGACTTTTGGTGCTTTTGGTTTGTGTTTTTTTTTATACATGAGTAAAACTCCCCTGGACAAGTTTGTAAAGCTGTTAATATGTGAGATACTGTAAATAGCCCATATTCTATAGCGGCCTCTGAGCACCACGGGCCCAACCTCCTACTGTTGCTGCTGCCGTTATCATGAGGTGAGGGGGCCTGTATGTCCATATGTAAATACCTCTGTTCACGTGTTGCTCTGTTTCCTCCTGCCCTCCTTGGTGTACATACTCCAGGACTCGCAGCTCTCTGTAGCTTCTCTGTTTCCTTGTAAGTTATGGAACTGGTGGGACTGCGTGGGAGTTATTTTTTGGATCAATGTCATAGCCCATCCCCACCCCAGAGTTTTATAAGAATTTTGTACAGTCTTTGTGGAGAAATAAATATGAAGTGAATAAAGCCCCGGGTCTGGGTTTGGGGCAGCAGCGGTGCTAGGTGTAGCAGAGGGGATGTCAAGCACCCACCATGGGGTCTGTGTCTCTTACCAGCCCCCAGTGAGGCTGTGCTGCTGTGGGACTCGCTGGGGCTGTTTCAGACGTGGTTCCAGCCCAGTGCAGGCGCTTTGCCGGTGTGTCCGGGGGAGCGGTGCTGGGGAGGAGCAATAACGGAGCACTCCTGGTCTGTTCTTAGTCCTTGGCTGAGCCTGGCAGCTCGCAGAGGGATGGAGGGGAAGCCCGGCTTCATCTGGAGGCAGTGTGGGACCTAAAGGGGCTGCGGGAAAGCGGGAGCGGGGCTTGGGCCGAGGAAGGTGCGGACAGGATGGGGGCAATGGGGCGATGAGGATGGGAGCTCGGGCACGAGCATCTCCCCATGAGGATGCTCAGGGGACCCCGGGGGGGGCGCGCGCTCCCGTGTCACGTGCCCGCCCGGCCCGGCCCCGCCACAGGGCCCGCCGGCGCTGGTGACGTCACTGGCGGCAGCCAATCGGCGGCGGCGGGAGGCGGGGCTGCGGCTGACGGCGCTGAGGC
>JASSUY010017571.1:0-80357 GCA_032466535.1 Forpus xanthops
ATCTCAACCTGTGGGAGTTGCATTCTTTTGATTCTCCTTCCCATTTCCCCGGGACTGGGGAAGAAAGAGGGGGGGGGGATGCACAGAACTGTTTGAGGGGCCTCAAACTACGACACACAGGTAAACCCAAGATATCAGAGTGATTTGATGTCCGTGTTACATATAACATGTTGCATGAGTTGCATATGTCCTAATGAAGAAAACCAGTTTATATATCTCCACAAGTACAGCTTCTGTTTTTGAAAGCAAAACTTAAAAAAAACAGGTGAAGATATGCACATGTAATGAAGGGAAAGGATGGAGAGAAAGCCAAAGTTTTGATTTTAAAATTAAATCTATTGTGTTTCAGAAGTGCAGCTAATGCATGCCAATGCCCGTTTATTTGATTTGTAAGCTGTTATATCCTCCACTGTGTTACTGGAAGGCCTTTACATTGAAATGGGAGCATCACAACCAATCGTTCTCTTAGCTTCTTTTTAGAAGTCTCTGTGCTGAAAAGGAATTTGAACAGAAGTTGGTGTTAATGCTTAAAATTAGGCTGTTAGTGTGCGCTCCACAGATCCAACCTTGCTAACTGTAGTAAGAAATCTCAGTGATCTACACATCACTAGATTCTTGTAATTGCCAAAGTCTGCCAGAAGAGACTCTGCCTGAGTCTTAAAATACAATGTTTGTTCCCTGCAGCATCTTCTTGTGGAAATTTCTCCAGTCCAAACACGTTGGAGATCAACTTTCTAGTTAGTTTTGTACAGTTTCTGTCACTGCAGTACATAAGTTCACAGCTGGCAACTTACCATGTTCACTTCTGAGATGTGGTCGATGCTGGCTACTTCAATTGCGAGAGCAACATTAACAGGCGGACCTGAGAAAAAAATGTTTGAATTTGTATCACCAAAGTACCTGTAAAAATATAGGTAGGGCAGAAAGATTGTAAGAAACAAAAGAGATATTATTCCCGAAGTCTCACCTCCAATCCCAGGCCTGAAGTTACGTGCATACCCTTTCATTAAATCATCCAGGTTGGGTAACCAGGATATTTCGATGTTGGAACCTATGTAATCTCCAATGTCAGTCATAGCTCTAGGTAAAGAGAATAAGTATCTTTTAAAACTTGGCCATGCTCACAAACCAAAAACTAACAGAAAATGGAAGACATTGACTTCTCTTATACCAGATGTCACCTACAGTATGACCAGCTATACTGGTAGAAAAATACTGTATATAGATAGGAAAACCACTTCAGACACTTCAAATTAAAAAAAAAAGAAACCGAGATTTAGAAAGGTAAAGCAAGCATGAGAGAAACCAATATACTTTGATTACTGTATGAAATGCATCTGTGGATAATGAAATGCATCTATCTGAGTAGCAGTTTATAGCAGCTGTGACAGCTCTTAGTACAGCTATGGAACAGCTGAGGTCAAGAGGGCTGGTAATTTGTCGAATGTGATGGGTAAACAGTAAAAATTACACACCTGGAGTTTGGATTTAACATACTTGATTTTGTGAAAAGGACCACTGGGCCTCAGGAATGTGAAAAGCAATGCTAATAGAAGGTGTACAAACACCTGAAAACAGAAAAAACGTGGTCAAGGAGAATTTTTTAAATTGAGGCCTTGGTATATTAAGAAACATGAGACTACACTGAAATTATTTTGTTAAAAAATGTAATTAATTGTAACTTTTAAGCTTCAGCCATAGATGTGTAATGGTAATTCCTATTCAGTAAAACATCTAAGCTCCTTTTCTAGGTAAAGAATGATGCTTAATGTCTTTTCCTAATTAGAATATATAACTCCAATACACTTGAATGAATATACCTGCCTAAAAATCTTTTTGTCTTTTCAGCAGAAGATGGTGGTTTTCAACTCATGTTGCTAAAGCTGCAGCTAAGTTTTATGAAGTGTTTTGAAAACAGTGCTCAAGTAGGAAGGTGACTCCTCTGTAGTGCCCTACTTTGCGCACCTACGTACACAGTAGTACAGAAGTAAAGGGTAAAAGTACTAAAATCAGAATCCCATGTGTATTTATGAGTACTTATCCCAAGAAAAAGAAAAAACCCAAATTCTGCTGCTCCTCTTTCACAGCAAGTATTGCTACTTGTGTGCATCAAGGGCTCACCTCCAGATAACTGACTTACAATTGATCACTTGCTATAACAGAAGTAATGCCATTGTAAGAATTGCCAGGAGCCTCGTCTCTTTTGAAAAAGCACTTACAGTATGCAGCAGTTATCGTGTGACAATATTACATTTTAATGGCATTAAGGAGAGCCATAGAGCTAAAAAGAAGCTAAAACGACAAGTGTTGGTTTAAAAGCTGTGCGTTGTAGCTTGCCGTGAGCTTTAAACAGATTGCAATCTAGAGGGAGTTTACTTAAATATCCATGGCACAATTAAAAAGAATCTTTCTCTTTATTAATAAAGCCTTAGAGTCAGATCATCAGTGTATAAATATTTTGAAGTCAATGAAGCTATATGCACTTAATACCAGTGGGAATTATTAAAGTATTACAGCTAAAATAATTTTATGGCTGAATATACCTTGTCAATATTTACGCTACTGGTTCATTTTAAACTGCCTTTGAAATGGGCAACAAAATGACTCTCAGTTACTGACATTCTCACACACTAGCATGGTGATCAATAAATGGCTTCTAGATACTGAAAGAGAATATGTGAGTCAAAGTAACCTACAGTTTAATTTACAAAGAGTTATCACCAAGTTACCAAAAGCTTTTGCTAATACTAGGCTTTTTTCATGCAGATGATTAAGGATCTGGAACATCTGTCACATGAGGAAAAGCTGAGAAAGCTAGGACTGAAGGCTTAGGAGGATCTTATCAATATATGTAAATACATGAAGGGAAGGTGTAAAGAAGGCAGAGCCAGGCTCTTTGCAGTAGTGCCCAGTGACAGGACCAGAGGCATAAACTGAAATGCAGAGATTCTGCTTGAACATCACGAAACACATTTTTTACTGTGAGGGTGCCTATTACAGGGACAGGCTGCCCAGAGATAATGTGGCTGCCCTCCTTGGTGACATTTATAAACCATCTGAACGCGATCCTGGGCAACTGACCCTGGGTGGCCCTGCTTGAGCAGGGCTTGGACCAGATGACCTCCCAACGGTCCTTTCCAACCTCAACCATCCTGTGATCCTGTGAACCTGTGTTTTACCTTTAAGTTGCCCTGTGATCACATTAAACAGCCATATTCTTCAACTGGCATTCTTAGATTAAAACGGAGGTTGGTAGGGCAAGGGAAATAGTACAGAAACAAGAACTAATGTTTTAGCAGGTCTGGATGCTTGGGGGTGTGAAACAGCATGGTGTAAATGAACCCAAGTTTTCCTTGTGTCAGTTTAGGTCTCAGGTCATCCCAGGCCTCCATCACAGCAGAAATCTCACATTCCCCTCATTTTTGTCCCTCAAGAGTATTGAAGGAGAAGAGAAATAGCAAACTCGAGAATATTAGTCTACCTAAAATATTTTCATTTCTTTTTTATCTGGTGAAGACAGAAGTGTGGATATTGGCAGACAGTACAGCAGTCCTCAGTCACAAACAATGGCTTGGAAAGCAGAGGTTTATTTTTGCAGCACTTCATGGGCCAGTTTGTGATAAGTCCTTTGGGCCATTCTTCTAGACTTTTATACATCAGGACCAGTGCTTTCAAGTTTCATGAGGGACAGTGGGAGAATTTCATTCACCCTTGATAAGCAGCTGGGATTACATAAGGCCTAAAACATTACTCATTTATGGTACCTGAAAAAAGGAAGTCCAGCATAGAAAATATGCATTGGAAGGGATTAACTTTTCCAAGTGCAAGCAGTAAAAATGAAAAGAAAGGAAACTACTATTAGTTGATTCAGCAGCTTCACTTTGTGACATAAGCTGCTGTAAAGCTTGTTTTAGTAAGAAAAGAACTATGTAAAATTAAGCTCTTGATTTGTAAAATTCAAGGGGCATAACAGCTCATCAAAAAGCTTATCTTTATTTTGCACCAGGCCAGAGAGGGGTGCTTGACTGCCTGAATGACAACATAGTTATGTGCACTAATACCACTCAGAAAGTCATTCCCAAATCTAAAGCTGGATGTAAAACATCTTCTCCATGAAAAGCATAGTTAGTTCTCTTGCACAGAAGCAAAGGGAGAAAAAAATAATCACTGATAAAGTGGACAAACTATTAAGTTCTTCTTTGCACAACAAATCTGTTTATAGTTCTTCTTTGGGAAGAAAGGGTAGTTCTCTTTTCATAGGGAAAGTGACTCCAAGCAATGACAGAGCAAAGAAACTCATCTCTTTCAGAGCTAAGTACTATCAGTTCTAGAATAAAAAGTACATCTAGCCCAAAATCTTTTTTGACTGAGCTGACATCTTTCTCCCAGCTGCTGCAGGACCATTGCATTCTTCCGAAGTGGGGTGATCTGGAGGAGATACATGAAAAAACTTGGACAACACATCTCTAAAAGGCTTGTCAGGCCAGAAGGCTGCTGGAAAAAGTTGCTAGAAATATATCAGTATAACTAGAAAATCTCTAGTAAGTGTTTAAATTACACCAGGGAAGAAGGCAATGTGTACGCTCTGTGTGAATGAGTGCACTGCAGCTGATGAACAAGACTTAACATTAGCAATATTGGTTTTGCACAGCAGTGCCAAAAGCTCTGCAGCATCTTCAAGTCAGTAGCCAATGAGATACTGATTTTAGGTCACATTTCTAGAGGGAATGTGCTAACCTCTTGACAAATGCAGCAGTAAGATGTTGAAAATCACTTTTTGCATCATCTGTTTCTTCTTTAAGCCTGCTAACCTGATTCTTCTGGGGACTGTGACATAGTTGTTATATGCATTTTTAAACCTGGTGGATGGAAATGCCAGTTTAATACTGAGGATGGGATGGACTACTTTTAATTTTCTTTGAGGTAATCTTTTGGGGGAGGATGTCCCAGATATAATTGCCATGAAGAAAACTTTCTTGGGAAAAAAGATAAGGAATACCCTGCAAGGTCAGTGAGCAATCTGGCCTCTCAAACTCCAAAATTATCTAGAGCAGTATGTATATCCCTCTCATCTGCCATTCCTGACTCTAAGTGAAGCTCACTGTAAATGTTCTGTATCTTGAAATATAATTGAAAAAGCATTAAGCTTAATTCATGGCAACCTTTTAAACATCAAAGCCGTATTTCCTCTCTGTGAGTTTCAAGCTACAGAAAATACAGACCACTGTTTTCCTACATTTATGTGTTAAAGCTGCTCTGTTTCCATGAATATAAGTAAAAGACTGAGGGAGATACACTGCAGAAGGACAATTGTATGCAAATGTATAAAATTCATTTAACATAGTAGAGTCATAATTATAAAAGACACACCAATTTTTAATTAGAGAATTAAAATCTCTTTCCATAAAGAATTCCAAAGTACAGACATACACTCCAAAATTCCTATCAGTAGTACTCTTTCCCCCACTCAAATAAAGCAATATTCCAAAGTGTATTTCAGCAGATGGTCTTCACTGTGGAACATTTATTACTGCAGCATCCACACCAAACTGATAAAATAGGGGAAGCTTCAGTCTTTGGCCCAAAGAGTCGTTTCTTACTACTAACCACTGTCTCAAGAGAACAGAAAATACCATTTTTTAAAGATGTTTACCTGAAAACAGCACTGGCATAAGTAGGATGTGCTGACTTGCGTCAAATATGGCTCATTCACTTCAGTCAAACAGCACACGACAGAGAAAATGCTTCAACGACAGTTCCTTAAAGCACCCCAAAAGGGTTTTTGGAACCACTCTAATGAGGTAGCTTCCTGTTCACCTCACTTCCCTCCTCTGCCAAGCCAGAACATTATTTTAACAGCTCATTTTCCCTTTGGGAATTCTTATTCTGTACCACCGAGTTCAGTTCCTTTTTTCAGTATGTTATTGCTTTCATCTGTCAATGTACAGTCCATAGAACTCACAAGCAGAGAATATGGTGAGTTTGGAAGTCCTTTGTCATCCCAACCATGAATCACATTACATTTAGAACACAAAAGCAGAGCAATAAAATGTAGCTATTGTCAAGTTTCCCCATTATTATAAAACTAACTTCAAGAAGAATAAGGAAGTTAATGTGCTTCTTGGGCCCTTCTGAGGGGAATTATTTCATAGGTCATTTGTGTGTGAGTAATTTTACTGATGCAAGGAATTTTGTTTTGTTCTGTTTAACTCCTCAGAAGCACATATACAGGTTACTCACTTCTTACAAGATTAAAGTGTTCTGCCATAGCCATGCTATATCCAGAATCTTCAGAAATCTTGTCCTGAACCGAGCAGCTCTCTTTGACCACTGAATTTCTCACAAATTGGCATACTTGGAAAACTACCAAAAATAGAACAATTAGAATTTCACAAGGTAGAATTTGCTTTGCCTTATTCTCTGCCACATGTATATGTATTTCTAACAAATGGCTCATCACTGTTGTGTAACTGAAGGAAGAATGTCCAGTAGCTAGGTAATTAATCCAACTGTGAAGTCATTTATACAACAAATTACAGGCTGTACATATCCTAGCAGTTGCTATGCCTAAGAGCACAGACAGAGGATGACTCTTCCTTAAAATTCTTTCTTTCCTTCTCTTAAATGCCATTTTTCAACCAAAATACGTAATGCTAGCACAAGTGCAGATAGAGAGACAGGCTCACTTATAATATGGGCAAGATCTTGATGCCCTTAGGTCACAAACAGTATGTTCTCTGCCTTTGCTGTAGCACTGGGCTGCTTCAGAGCATGACAGTGTCAGGATCTGACCCTGGATAACAGCCTCAAGGTCACAGGATAAATCATTATGTCAGACCTAAATAAGAACAGTTGACTTGGCAATTCCTCTAATACCAGATCCTTTTCCTTCCCAGGGAAAAAAGTCAGATCTCATTAATTAATTTAAAAACCTATGACAGCAATGTTATGTCTTACTAGTTATCACTTGCCTTCCTACAGTCCTCCGAAGCTATCAGTAATGCCTGTGAAGTCAAAGCAGGAAGAGTGATGTAGACATGTATTTTTTACATACAGCGAGTTCTTTTTCACTCCCCCTTCTATTTCCATTACATAATCATGGCAAGCTTTCTTGAAATCCATCCTCCAGATCTGGAGAGCATATAGACAGAGCATAGCTGGTTGCCTAGCTAACACCTCCTGAAGAAATGTGACTCCGAATTGCAAACACAGATCTTCACAATTTGTTATTTTAAGAAATGGTTGGCGTTCTTCAGACTTTTTTTTCTAAGATCTCTGCCAGCCCCTTCCTCTCATCTCAAGTTCAGGAGTCTTAATGAACCCATTAGAAAGGAATGTCTCTACTTGGTGTTTTTAATTGTACCTATGGAGGCCCCAAGCAAAGATGTTCAGTTCATACCCCACTGGCTGTGCTGGATTTATGGAAGAGTTTCTCATTCAAGCGGGCCCCCTACAGAACTGTTATGAGGATGAGGCTGCGCTGGGATGTGCAATGCCATTACAAAAAGAGATTGCCCCAAATTTAGAGCAAGTACCTTTGGGAAAAGGCGTCTACGGGCATCCTGTTAAAAACACACCCCTGGATTAAGCCAAGAAATTGCTGCTCAGTTGGCAGAAGTGTGTCCTCTGCTAGAAAAAGGAGTCAAAAAAACCCAAACCAACAACCTCAAGATGGGGCACACCGAGGAAACTCTTCAGTCAAGCCCCTTTTCTCCTGAGCACTCACCAACGGCAGCCGCAGCTCCAGAAGCGGGAGCTGCAGCCAGATCCGGCAGTACCAACCCCACCACAACAGCCCTTTAAGTCCAGTGTAGGGATAAAACGACAAGGCATTTTCTTACCTGATACATCTGTGCTGCTGGGTGCACAGTAGGACCAGGGCAGGAAAAACCCAGGTAAGCAATTCCATTTTACTCCCATTTATTAGACAGTGGCAAACAAAACCCAGGCTCCCCGGCTCTCTCGGCTGCTCAGCAGCTCCAGCAGCGTTGCCATCCTCGTCGGCTGCGTAAG
Source organism: Forpus xanthops (assembly GCA_032466535.1). NCBI lineage: Eukaryota > Metazoa > Chordata > Aves > Psittaciformes > Psittacidae > Forpus > Forpus xanthops. The sequence continues at coordinate 8,014 of JASSUY010017571.1, forward strand.
TTGAGGCTGAGTTTAAAGCAGTGCTGTGATGCTCAGCAGCAGCTGCCTCCCCGGTCTCTCCCGTGCCCGGCAGCCATGGAGGCACGCAGTAACGGGGCGCAGGGCAGGTCCACTCCTCTGCGGGCACCGCCCCGGTACCCCTCACCGCCCCGGTACCCCTCACCGCCCCGCTGCGGCACGGCGCGCCCGGCTCTGCCTCCGGCCCGTCTGCCTTCGGGCCAGTCTGAGAGCTGAAAATAACCTCTGGAATGATGGATAAATCCCACCGAGCTCGGGCAGGAAAGAAGTAAAAGTGCTCAGGAGATACTAGTGTCCTGTGAGGATAACTGAAGAGAGGAGGAGCACGAGGCGGTTTGGCCTCAGCGAGCAGGCGGCCTGGGGAGGGTTCGGGAGCCGGGACACCGCGAGTGCGAGCGACAGGAGGCGAGGCACGGCTCGGTTCGACACGGTGCAAGTCCCGGTCGCTGAGCTCCGGCGCGACCGCAGCTGCAGCCCGCCCTCAAACACAGGGAATATAAATGGGGGGGTGGAGGGCGGGAAGGGGACGTTCTGCCGATGGGGGATCTGCTGCCTCTTCCTGTTCCAAGAGCCGTCCCAGGCGGGTGCTGCAAACGCAGCCCCAGGGTTTCACAAAGTTCTGCCTCGCCGCTTGCGAGTCCCCGTTGGGCTCCTCCGAAGTGAAACGCTCCAGGTTACTCGGGCGAGCCCCGAGCTGTGACGCTGCTTTCGCCAAGCTCCATCCCGCGGTCGCACCGCCTGCGCTCCCAGAACCCCCGCTCGCCCCGGCTGGACGCTGCCGGCCGAGGAGAGGGGAGGGAGCCCCGGGCCAGGTCTTTCTCGACTTGCAGGTCAGACTCGGGTTTCTCCTCCATATTCGCTCTTTTCTTCCCTCCTCCTCCGCCTCCTCCTCTTTTTTTGGTGCTGTTCAATCTAGAATGACAATTTTCAAACCAACCCACAAAGGAAGCACTGGAAAGGATGCATTTTTAAAAAGTATCTTGCAGCACAAATATATGTATAGATTCCTTAAGCAAGTGAAAGGCTGCACCGGGGTAAAGTGTTCCATTTGCCTTTTCCTGTGCTTAACTTCGTATTATTATTCAATACCAGCATTTCAAATGACAACTAAAGGATGGTGGATGAGGAGAATAACAACTCAGTGGGATTCAGGAGAAGAGATGTACAGATATACACAGCACATACACAAATGTACAGAGCTTTACACCTTCCAGGGTATTTTCAGTTGACCTTTCATATTTTTCCTACTCTTCAAGCTGGTGTTCAAATGAACTATGTATCTTCTCTGAGAATACTCCTTGATATTGTTTTTCTCTAGCTGAACAGCTGTCATCTAATTTACTACTAGCAAAAAAGTGTTTCCTGTCCTCACCATACACTTGTAAAAATAGCAAAATTAGCCGAGGCAAATTGTACATGTATAGTGAACATGAGTATCTTATACATGTATAATACATACGTATATGTGTCAGTATGTATACTTTTGTACTTTCTACACATATAAAATATATGTGTGTAGATATTTGCGTGCATTTTATACATATATAACATATGTACGTGTGTGAATGTGTGTGTTGTGTGTTGGTATAAGTTCATTATGGCAGCATGTGCTCTGCAGGCATAGATCTTGCTACAGATTTGACCACAAAAGCAAGTTAAAATGAAATGGCAGCCCTCTAAACAAATCACTATCTAGAGAATTCTATTTTCAGTAACAGCAACACTTCCAGCATTCACTCTCTTTGGTCCCATGAGAAAGTTCTTTGCTGTCAGTTGCTCTGATACCAGGAAAAAGAGGATCATTTACATGCTTTCTCTAAATTCAGCACACTAATTCTCTTTCTCACTTCTACCATCACATGCCTTTTTCAGCAAAAAACAGCAAGGTGAATGTCCATAAAATCCTTAATGCAATTGTTATAGGAAGATTATAATAATTTTTCTAAAAGAACCCCTTGCAACCAAGATATACTACAAGGGTTCTGGTTATCCCTTGAAAATAAACTCCATCTCTTTCATTGGGCGTTGTGTAGGGATATTTCTCCAATTGTGGAAAACATCTAGAATGATCAAGGTTTCGTACTGTAGATTTGGATTAACAATGTCATGATGAGTGGAAAAATCACATACAGGGAGTTTTCTGTCATCACGCCTGGGTTTAACAAAGCCTCCTGTTACTTTCACAGGACTGATTTAGCTACCACTTTGTATCTGTACTTCAGAAACAGAGATGTTCTAAGATCCATTCCCACACAATTCCAAAATAAATGTGTAGCTTCTTTCAGATAAATAAATTACATTTGATGTATATGGGCCTTAATTATATCTTCTGTATTCTATAGAAGAAGGACAAATGCTGTGTCGTTCAGGCTTGCGTTTAGTTGAATCTGCATACAAGTATGTATTTAAGTTAAAAAGGCTGTTACATATACATGTGCACTCCCAATCAAAATTAGTCATTCCTATTAGCCAAAGGGAAGAGGAAGAACAAAGTAATAATGATCAGCGGTGTTTAATTTCCTACAATTCTACCAGAATATCCCAAACTCTTTACAGTAAATGACAGATTAAATTTTCTCAAGAGATAGATTAAAAAACCCCAAACAATTAAAATGGCTACTAAAACATCAAAACAAAACAAAGAAGCTCCCTAAACCTTTCTCATCTAATCCTCTTGAAAATAATTAAAGCTTTCCTTTAGCTACTACCTTGGAAATGTCAAATATTCCTAAAAAGATGGGCTGTGATACTAAGTGTTTCTTATGCCTGTTTGCTACTCTGCTAAATGCCTGTGCTCATCTGGGGCTGCAGTCACTGGTGTTTGTGAAAATACCCATCCTATAATAGGCCCTTGTACATGGAGCTCCAATGGATCATCAGCATGGGATAAAGCCATGCTCCAGCATGACCAGGCTGTCAGGTCAGGGTTACACAGTTTGGAACAAACCTTCTTCTTTGCTGTTGTACATATAAACCTGTAGTAGAGTTGGCACAGCAATGTAATAATGACTAAGATGATACCTAGGTCAGTATTTCTGGATTTTTTGGCCATGCCAGTCTGTCAGAAGTTGATGGACTCCTCACACATCTGCACATTTTTACAAATATCATTTAAACATTATTAATAATTAAATCATTAGTTGAAATTATAATTATATAGCTAATAAATACATAAGTATAATAATTATAATAATGATTCTCTGAATCAGTACTGTATTAACAATTTCTAATTGCTAGAGTGTTTACTCATTACAGTAGTAAGCAAAAGTCACAACTTTGAAGTAGTGTTTTGCTGTAATTAAGACCAGAAAACCACATTTCAAAACCTGTAAAGTATTTTTCTTCTGGAGCACTTAACAGATGGGAGTTTCCGGATCACAGTCATCCCTATTTTTGTAACTGCTACCATAAAATAATGTATTGGAGGGCACAATTTGATGACATTGAGGAGAAACAGAGTCCTTGATTTGGGCCAGATAACAAGTTTACATATTCCTCTATTACCTCAGGAATTTGAGAGCATATCAAAAGGAACATTATTTAATTTACAGTTGCACTGCACTACCTGATACATTTAATAGAACATTTTCAAAACAGGACAAGTGGATTTACTGACAGAAGGGAAAGATGTCATATTGTCACATACAAATTTTAGAGGCAAAAGATGTACCACATGGCTAGCTAGTTTCACTCATAATTCCACCTCAGTAGCTCATGAAAGGCTGTTGTGGCAATGTCACATGTACCCCTATTTTTATAAATGGATTTGGAAATACCAGTAGCAATCACATGTTGGGAATATGTAGCTCACTTCAGAGGTTGTACTTTACTTGTGCTGCATGAATGTCCCTTGGCCCCAGCACGTGTGCCTGTATTTAATAAATCAGTATAATCACAACATTAATTCTCTTTTCACTTAAAGCCCTGGCTGAGAAATGTAGTTTTCATGCTTTCAAATGTTCTGAAGAACACCCAGCTCCTCCAACAGTCCGCACACATTTGTTTCGCAATTATGGAGTGAAATGTGACCAGCACTTAGCCTTCTTTCTCTTTGTGGAACAGAGTTGGGATGAAATCCTCAATTTGCCCCTGTGCCGGGGCTCATTGCAGGACTGGAGGTTACTTACTCCAGTGGTGTTGCTCTCAGCGATGTGCTCCCAGCAGATGCCATTGCAGGTCATTCCTCAGTGGAGACTTCTGATAGCAAGTGCCCCTCTTGTTTTCTTACTAAATCTGTAAGGATGACCTATTGGTAAGACGCTTGTCCATGTTTTTGCCATTGTTTACAGCCCAGTGTTGATCCATATCATAGAACAAGGCCAGAGAAATTGGTTTATGTAATTCAGTATGAACCACACTGCAGAAGATTCCATTATTGGCATGCTTTCCTGCCTAAAAGCTGGAAAGCTCCATATATGAGCCACTATCACCTTGGAAACGGTCAGAAAAGAATACCAACTGCCTGCAGAAGCGCAGTGCACAGGCACAGAGCAAACTGAACTGTCCAGTTCTACTAAGTTTCAAACTGATCATGAGGTGGTACTAAAGGAATTGCACTGAAATGCCTCTAAATTTAATTCACAGTAAGAAAAGAGTAGGATTTTGATTTATACCTGCTTGTTCCATTACCCAGTTTCTCAGAAATGTATCACTGGTGGTCAGTGCCTACAAAATCCATAACAGCAGCATCAGCCAAAGTGGTTTTGTACATCTCCTGGAGCTTAAAGCTGAGTAGAGTCACTGACTTTAGTTGACAGGTATAAGTTGTGGATTGGGAGATAAGAACTAATTTAGCATACTCAGAAGAACTGTAGATACTTTCTTCTCACATCTATATGGGAAATAAAAATCTAAACTGTCTTTCTCTAGTGACAAATTATTCACTCCCACAAAGTAATGACCAGTGGCCAAGGAGATCATGCAGTCAGATGTATCTGGTAGTGTGCACTCTGAAATGACTGCTGCTGATTGGGACTGTTGTAAAACTGCAGTGACAAAACATCTGGTATTTCTGGATTCAGTTAGATTAACAATTTGAACCTTGTTCCTCTTCAGAATGACTACTACAGCTACACTTCCTGAAGAATAGCAACTCAATTGCTGATCATCTCCCAAAGCTGTCTCGGTCAGTGCTTATAATCCATTATGGTTTACAGCAAAGGTGCAAATCAGCTATTCTTTTTTGACTCAAGCACTGGTTAGTGTTTTAGAAATCTTAGAGGTTAAATTCATTTATTTATTGCTAAAACTAGTTATTTTTTGTTGTTGTTATGAAAATCATCCAAACAGTTGTAAACTGGGATTGAATAAATACCCTGAATAAAAATATCACAAGAAACTGAGCATCAGTGATATTACCAGGTTTTCAACATATTACAAGTGTCTTCTTGAGAGGAAAAAGATGTTTGGATCTTTTACATTCTGACTATTGGAGTGTGAGAACTGGGAGGTTCAGAGTTAACTACCATTATATCTATTCTAGATCAGCAGAGAGAGCTAAACGTGTAATCACTGCATATTTTTAGCCTACATTTTGTAGCTTTAATCCTGAAAATGTCCGTATGTAATTTGTTTTATGTAATATGAATAGATGCCATAAAATCAATATTCTACCATCCATAGAGCTAAGAATGTCTAAGCATTTCTAAAGAATTAGGACCTATAGCATACATGTGGGACAATGAATTGGTCACTGTGAGTAATATAAGCTCTATACTGTGGATGTCAGTGGAAATAAATACTTAGATTAGCAGCATGGTGCTGAAAAAACAGACTTTACTTCTCCGAGAAACTATAATAAACTACAGAAATATTCCTTACAATGAGAAGCATATTCAGTTAAATACATCTAAGGATGCCCTGTGTCTCTGTGTACAGACCAGTGTGCATTTAGGTACAGAGGTTTGCTTAAAGAACGATGTCCATTGGTTTAATAACCAAAATACTCTGAATCTTTGAATGCCTGAATTTCTCTAGCATGCCATTTAGGCCTAGTGGCAGCAGTAAGGGGACAAGAATGTGCTTTGAATTGAACTGCACTGCCCCTTAACTGTGTCAAGGTAATACAAGAAACAGAAAAGGAACTTAATTATTACCAACAAAGAGCTAATATCTGGTAACCAAACACACAGCAGTAAACAGGAGATTCTTCTGAAGAACAAAGTATTTCAACCGAGACGCGTTAAATATAGATATTTGCCTTTGCTGTGGGAAAAGAAAAAAAAAGAAACAGCAAAATATCATCTAAGTAATTTTTAATTTAGTGATTTTTATGTATACTTATAGTGTACTAAGGTGTTAAAAGGAACCTCAGATACAGCAGCTTCTGCTGAAGCTAAAGGAAGCATTCAGAATGTGACATTACAAATGGGCACCATGATTAGTACACAGGTTTTTTGCTATAACCTTTAATTAGTAACTAATGGTGACATACTATTGTCAGAATAGTCCAGGCTTACTTCAGAGAAGACACTTGAGACAGCCTCGTTCTGGATTGAAACTTGGAACTTTTTGGTATTCTAAGTGTGTGTACTCAAATCTTTACGACTTGGGCACTGCAGAAAGGCGAATTCACTAAAAAGATTATTTGTAATTATAATGTCACTAACTTGCTTAAAATTCATAAATGCATGTAGAATGAACACTAAGCTGAAAAATATCTCATGCAATTTACCTGAAATCACCTGGTGCCCAGGACAGACTGGGCAGTGTCCATGGCACAGTTGCTCACCTGTGTGGTAACTCACATTAATGCCAAACAGAAGCGTTAATGCCCTCGGATCTCTCAAGTGCCAGTCATCCTTTGGGAGCACGCGTCAAAGCCCACGGAAATGTACGAAAACACTTGCCAGTCCAAACAGGAAAGACGCTTTGTGTTGTGGTGGCTCATATTTTAATTTACACTACTAAAAATAAAATAATTGTCAAGCAAGAAAACCCGGATCAAGTGAAACCCTGATCAACCGTTTCAAATCTCTGTATTCATTGGCTTGTTTAAACCCATGACTACCGCCCTGCATTCTGCGCGTTTAGCAAAGGGCAAGTTTCGAAGCGGCAGCCTACTGCGGATAACCGCGCTCGCGCTCTGTCAGGAGGGCCCGTAAGGAGCGCGCCACCACCCCGACTGGCGGGGGGGTTCATGGTGAGCAGCGCCGCCCTCCCGCAGCGGCTGCGGAAGACGCGCTCCCTCCGGCGCCCCTATTGCGGTTCGGCGGTGGTTTGCTCCGTTGCCGTGGCAACAACACTAACGGCCGTGGCGCGCGGCGGAGGAGCTGAGTGGCTGTGGGGACAGAAGTTGGGGTCTCCGGCGTGAGGCCGGGGATTGCCGTAGTAGGTGTCCTGTGGACGTTGTGCGGCTGTTGCTGCGGGACAGTGGGGATCCCGTGTCGGGGTGGTGCCTCGGCATTCGTGGCTGGCTTGTGGTTTCCTTGCGGAAGGCCTTCAGGCCTCACACCATGCTGACAGTGTTGAACTTACCCGCCTCTCTGTAGTGTTGGTGTTGGACTCGTGCTACCTGGCGGTGCAGTTTAGCTGAAAGTCTTCTGGCTGCTGTTCGTGCATTGGCAGTTTGTTTTATGTTTGTGTTACTTTTTAGCAGCGCTAGCATCTTTAACTATAGCCTGTTGCAGGAATTCTGTCTTGGCTTTAAGGTGGTTCTTATAATTTAGCCTGTCCTGTACTTCAGATTCCATGGAGTGTTTTCTCTGTTCCAAACAGGATAAAATAGATCCTTGCTTCTAGTTCATGTTTTGAATTCTGCGAAAGGGTTCACAGAAATGCACTCAAAGCTGAGCCACCACCTTCATTAAAATCAATCAGATGTACAAGTCTCTATATTAGTAAGATCTTAATGAAATGCTCAGTCATGTGGTACTAACTCATTCTAGATGATATATAGAATTTTCTGAATTCTAATAAATTTTATCACTATTTGAGAACGCTTTACTTAACAGTGCATGGCTGCATAAGATACAAGAGCAAGCAGTGTTTGTTGGAGTTGTTCCCTAACCATTCTGTGTAAAGTGGTTGTTAAGTGGATAAAATACATTCAGGTTTGTTTTGTTATTGAACTTATAATATCCGAAGACTAAAACAGCAATGTCCTTTTTTCTCTATAAGAGATTTATTAAAGCGAATACTTAAAATGTTCTTTCACATGCATTACGTAATTAATGCTATTAGGTCATCTCAAGAGATAGTCACCACTATTGTGAGTTCCTGGAGATTATGTATGTGTAAAGTATGAGTTCTTTTCTTTCTCAGCCTGGTTGTTTTGAAAGGACTACCAGTATGGATGATAATGAGAGCAGCTACAGTGAGGTAGAAGAGCAAAAATCTTCTCTACTGTTTCTGGAAGAGGAAGCAAAAGAAGACAAAGCTGGTCAGCTCTCTAATGTGGAAGAATGCTGGAGAGGTGAAAATGAGGAATTATTTTGCTAGCTCACTAAAAAAAAAAAAAAATAATATTTTAAGTACCTGTTTTAATATCTATTAGAATCCAAGGTTGAAGAAGAGTTGACTGGTGGTGGCAAGATGAGAAACAAGGACACCTCTGAACAAGCTGGAGACAAACCTGGTTCTAGCATGTAAATAACTTGTTACCATTTCTAACAGAACTTCCTTTATAGTGTTAACTTACTTTTTCAAGAGAAAGTTTGGTTAATTCAGCTATGCATCTGTTGTTAAATTAGTCATAGGCTATACAGACCTCTCCACAAAAAAAAAAGCTGATTACTGCTATTAAAACAATGACCTGAGTAAGATAAAGACATTTTTGATCTGAAGCTGTTGTAGGTATCTATATAGAACACAGTGATTGCACCACGTTAATGTAGGCTAATTGGCTTTCCTCAAAGGAGCATTACATTAACCAATTTACACTTTTAAAACCCAGCCAGCTCTTTGCAATGATGCATGGTGTTGGGTTTGTATTCCTCTGTGCTTTTGTGGAACATCTGGAGCTGCTGGAAAGAGAGAAGCTGAAGAATACCAGTGCTGGATTATCATTTTTCTTAATTCTTCTCAGTGATACAAATTGTTTTGTACCACTGTGTAAAGTCAAATAGCACAGAATTGGTACTATGATAGATTTGTACTACATTGATTTTTATAAGTAGGTGATACAGTGGATTTATTCCTGAAGTAATAAATTGACGTGTAACAGTGGTTGTAGATGGACAGGAATTTAGTGGTTTGAACGTGGCCTTAAGTAGTTGCTTCTGTCTTCAAAATATGAGTCCATGTTTTGGCTTGCTTTGACAAAAATGTTAATCACTGCCCTGGAATGACCTGGCATGATGAAAATCTCCAATAATGGTTATTAATATATGTATGTGGGAAGTTTTGTAGCACATATACCTACTGCTGGTAAATGTTTTGGTGTTACCATTATCAACAGAGAAATTCAAATACACTAAAATGATATAAAAGTCCCCAAACCTTCAGACCCCTTCTTGGTATATGTTTAAGCAAAGCAAAATGGTAAGAGAGATTAGCTCACCCACAAACCTGTCAGCTGTATATAATGTTTTAAAATAGTTTAGAATGTTCCCTCTATAGTTTTAAACTATTATTCAGGAAAAGTAGAATCTGTAAACCCCAGGTGTAATCAAGAGGAGCCACAGGCATTTCAAAACCAAGACATAATTAGTACATTAAATGTGGGTATAAAATGTCCAACATTAGATACCTAAGTCTAAAAATCTCAGGTTAAGTGCATTTAGGTAAACTTGTACAGATTACGTTTGTTTTATCCTCTTTTCTACTGGTCGTATTTGTGACCATTTTGCTAGCACAAGAGTAAAACAGAAAACAATCCTCAAATATGTAAGTGGATGATGTAAAAACTTCATGTAACTTCTCCATTTTTTATGTTTTCATGTGCTTCAATTCAAAGGGAAAGCTTGAAACAAAATTTGGGTGACATTAATAATATTCAGGCCATGAAGCATAAAGATAGAATTCGCTTATTGAGCTTACAGAGGAACCTAAAAGAGCTCAATGATGTAGCCAGAAAAAAGGAACTTGAGGTCCAAAAACACAGGTTAGTGTTTAAGCAAACATAATCCATCATCATAAATCATCATCGAGTACTGGGATACTGCATCTGTTAAAAATATTAGAGTTTATAGATTCTTTCCAGGACAGTAATGTGATACAAATACTTGTTTGATGTAATATATTTAATATATCCCAAACCCTTGTAACAAATTATGGATCAAGGATAAAATTTAATTATGTACCTGAAATAATTAAATACAGAAGTGACTGTTGAAGAGGAGGTGTTTGGGCTGGGAGAATTTGATGTGAATTAGATGTATGCACAATCCTGCTGGTTCAACAGTCAGCTGGAAACATCAAGTAGAAAATTAATTGTAAACATTTTCTTAACTGTAATGAAAATGATGCATTAGAATCAGTGAAGATACTTTAAGTACTCAAAAATGAATGTTTTGCTTTGTTAAAGTCACAAAGATGTTCCTTAGTACAAATATGAAGAAGGCTGATGTAAGAAGATGCTGTTTATGCTGTTGTCTTTTTTGGTAATATCTGAATTATGGATGAAGTCAGAAAAAACTCGTTACATTTTTCTGGATTTTTGGAGAAAATGTTTGATGTTAACAAGGGCTTCTGAAGAACCTCAGAGTAAGATCTTAAAAATTGTGGGGATGTGGAGAGTTGGGGACTTGAAGGAATCATAGCTGTGAATCTTGCATCCAAAACAAAGAGTGTCATCAGGTAAAGAACTTACATAATGAATAATCCATTTGTTTCTTGCAGAGACAAGCTGAGTACCTGTCAACTACGGATCAAGATGCTAGCAAAGCATCTGGATTATATAGGCACTGAAATTGAGAAAGAGGAGGAGGCTGGCAATGTGTAGGTAGAGAGTATTTCTGGATACCAAAGATTACAGGCATTCACTAGGCTTATCTGTGCGTATTTAATGAATAATGATGCATTGGCTTGGGAATCATTAACCTCTAAGATTTCTGGGCTAGAGGTAGTATTCTGTCAGCTAAATCAATGCAGAAGAAAATAAGAATGGATAGGAAAGAGGCATATATTTTAAAATATAAAACAAGAGGTTATTTACCCACTTCTGCCAATTAACATTTATCAGGGTCACAATCACTTCTGTTCAATATGATGAACCAACGCCGATGTGCTGTGGCAGTTTCAGAGGTCATGGTTTTGCTTCTCGTAATTATTCCAATCAGAATTCATATATATGTCTGCCATTTCTTTGGTTGGTTTGTATGCTTGTTTGATGTTGTGAAATGCATGAATGCCTCTCAGGAGTAGTTCTGCATACAGGAGCTGTGCTGAGACACTTTTGCTGTAAAGTGGGAGGCAATTCACTGTGTTCTTCACATTTGGTTTAAATAGAAAGAAGTGGGTGGCATGTATACCAGGCACCAGTGTATTGTGAACAAACTTCACAGCTGCGTTTCATGACCTATGTTAATCTTCAAGTTAGTATACTGGTGAATGATAGAATTATAAAGGTGGGTTAGCTACCAAAATGGAATAGCTGCTTAAAGCAAAATGATTAGTTGAATGCTAATGAACTTCTTTGATGGGTGCTGGTACTCCCTGTTCAGAGACTGACATAGTAACAATAACTAGCAAAGACAGATGAGCATTGTAGTTCTTATGCTTATGATGGGTCAAACTGTGAAGTCTAGACATGCGGAAAAATAAGAGTTCTCACAATCTATTACATTTGGCAAGTGAATAGTTGAGTAAAAAGACTTGATACATTTCTAGCTTGTGCAGCTCAAAGGCATCATGTTTTAGCAATAAAGAAAATACCAGCTACCATTAACATTACTGATGCCCAGTACAAAGGTTCTCAAGTTTGAGTACTAACTTCAGATAGATCAGTTTTCAATGTTAGTTTAGAGGAAGGGAGTTTATGTTGAACACAGTTCGCTGTTTATTATGTAGTACACTGTCTGCTGGTTTTCCTGGATAGAGAACAAGAATGATAAACAACTGTGTGACAACGCTGCCATTGTAAGCAGAATACTTGTAATATTTTAATAACTTTTTAAAAGCAAAATCAGTCAAAGTTCTTTGGGTTCACCTGAACTTATTTTCATTAATATTAGTACTTTTACTAGTAAGAAGTGAATAGTCACATTAAGTTACAGGTCTGTGCTTTTGAAATCGGTCCTCCTCTGTACATATCAACCAACATGTAATGGTTTAAAGGAAGCTTAACTTTTGAATGAAGAATGGACAATTAGAAGGCTAAATAAGAGATTACATAAATTAGAGGAATTCTAATATATAAATCTCTACCTTAAAGCTGTTTTCTATTGTTACTGGTCTTGGGAGGGATGTGTATTAATTTTTAACCTTTATTAGTTCCAGTTTCTTGTTGATTGTTTCTTTTTGGTGTTAACAGTGCAGCTTTGTCCCGCCTTTGGGCAGTACACAGGCGACTGTGCGCTGAACTGGAGCAAGAGAAAGATTTGGAGTTGAAAACTACTTTGACAATAAAAAACAACACGTAAGTGAGGGCATGAGAAGACAGTGTGATGGGAGTTAATCTTTATTATGTTTTTGATACACTGTATTAAACAGCATATTAAACAGTACTGTAGTGATTAACTTTTTGAATCTATTCAAAAATTAAAGATTCAAAAGTTAATTACTACAGGTGGTGTTTGTAAATGTTGAGCTACATCATTTGAGGTCATGTGAGGTTGGCTGTGAGACAAAGGACCTTGAGAGCAATTTATAGCCTGAACAGTCTGTTGCTTAGGGATTTAGTTGCTGTGGCTTAGTTCCTGAGTTGGTTTTGCACACATAAATGAAGTTTTCATGTTATTTGGGGTTATGCATAAAATGTAGACCTAAACAGGTGTCATTTTAAATGGAAACAAAGCTGGACCAAAGTAAATCTGTTTGTGATACTGACTTCTGAGCATAAATACTTTGTTTGTAGGGCATAAGGAAAAATTGAGAATGATGGAGACATTGTAGTGGCCCTGTGCATGTTTATGCTAAGCTAATATTCCTTTTTAGCGGCACATACTAAATTACTTATATAGAATAAAATGTCTTGAAGAAGGCAACAGGAGAGTGTGTTTATATTTTGACACCAGAGAAGATACTACTAATGCCCCTACATCAAAGGAGGAACACAAGCACCAACTTATAGATGTGCTTAACCAAGTGGTTAACCAGAGTGCTGAGCGTTCTGCTTGAGCTCTTCATTGTGTAATTAGAAATAACTGTATTAATCTGTTGTTATTAATCTATCCCTATCATATATCAGTTCCTTGTCCCTGAAGTTGTTTAATGTTGAAGAAAAAGCTATTTTCCTAATTTTTCTAATTTTCTAATGTGAATTTGGAGCTTTTTTTTTTTTACTTCTTTCTTTGGACTGATATTTTTGATGTCTTTAAAATGAAATATAATATTAGGTAGGAGCTTTGGTCTGAAAGGTACAATACCTGTGCCAGTAACAGGGTATGATTTACAGTATAATTGAAAAAGACAAAAGAAAACATGGCTAGATTTTTATTCTCTCTGGCCTTTACTTGCTCAGGAGCCTGATAAGTGGAAAAATGTCAGCATTTCAGTGGAAACGACTCACACTTTGTTTTAAAGGTTTGAAATATGGCGCATAGAAACTGAGCAGGGAAAATATGAAACCCTCCATGAACGACTTAGAAAAGATGAGGGGGAGCTAGAGAAGAAATACCAAGAACGAGCCGAAGTACGGATTTGGGAGGCAAAAATAGCAGCACTGCAAGCAGAAAAAAATCAGCAGTCTAGAGTAAAGTAAGTGCCTAGAAGACAGACTCTGCTTCCTTTCTCTGCATTATTTTAGCCAATTCACTGTTTCAGGTGTGGAGATTAGTTAATTCAAATACTAGTGATACTGTGTTTCTTAGCTGGGTGTTGCTTCAGGAACATTTTATGAGGAAACAATTAAATTAAGAATTGCCCACAGTCTTGTTGTGCAGGTAAAGACTTCTGAGCTATGGAAATGAATGTGCTAAAGACAAACTGTGAGAGCTTTTTATTGAAGGAAACAAAGTTGATTAGATCAGACTGACTGTGCATCTGCATTTCTGTTGGCTGCCAGGATCTTCTGATGTGATGATTAAGTTCACTGGGATTTCTTGGAAAGAAAGCAGGCACCATGATACCCCTTATTAATTTGGCTATGGGTTTTGTGAAAACAAGAGACTGTACAAAGTGGGGAAGGGTAAAGGCAGAGACTGATGTCCTCCAGCACGTACTGATAAACTCCCCAACCTCACCCTTAGATGTCATTCTGTTAGAATCAAGGTTTACGTACTCCTCTGCAACTGTTGGTTTGCCTGTGTTTTGTAGAAAAGAGAAGGAAGCCCAGAAGGAATGTGAAGAAAAGCATAAAAAAATACTTGAAGATGCCAAAAGGAACTGTGAAAAAGCATTTTGCTTCCTGAGAAAGAGCATGGCAAGGTGATTGTTGACTCCTTTTCTGTCATTGTACATCCTCTGGTGTACAATACTTTAGCCTTTGGAAAATACTCGTTTTTCTGCTAGATGTACCTTACGTTACACTTGGAAATCTCCCACGGTACCAGTGCTGTGAAGCAGTCAAATCTTACATGGCAGAGAGAGACTTGGAAAGAAGAAAATCCACTCACTGTCCTGAGACGAGCTTCAAATTCCTTGTAGCTGAAGGAACTGTCTCTTTGAGCTGCAGAAGGGTCTGACTATTCATAGGCATTAATAATAATTTGAAACACATATATATGTGTGTGTGTACACACACACACTTTCTAGTTTACCATTATATTAGCTGCAATATCTCAGGCTTGATTCATGCTCACTTATTACTATCTTTAAGAGTTCAGAGATTTTCTAAGGTATATTTTTTACTGTGGGTACAAGTAGTTGGCTTGTATAAAATTCACTATGTAATTGTTTCAATATTGGCTATATGAGCAGCACCTGAGTTCTTACTTTGTTTTAGTAACTAGACATATGTCATCATGTGGAACACATTCTTCATATTCAAAATTTACGAAAAAAGTTGTTGAGCAAACTACTTGAAAGACTATTGGCACTTGGAGCTTGAGCGGTACCGAATACAGAAGAGTCTTCCAACTGTTCCACTTTACCCACACCCAGCAGCATACTAAACACAGAGGCTGACAGGAAGAATGTTTGATGACATTGACAATTACTACTTGTCAGGTTAAACGTTCTAATACTAAAAGCTTTCCAGGATATGAGCCTGAAAGGTTTTACTTTGCCTACAGAATTCGTGAAAAAAATGCAGAGGAAGAAGTGAAAACTCAGAAGCATATGGAGAGAAGGATACAAGCTGTGCTTTCCCTGAAAACCAGCCTAACTTCCAATAGGGTACTGCTGCTGCCATGGCTATGGGAATGAAGAGATTGACTTGCTAGACTGCTAGGGCTTCATGCAAGTAATTTCGGTTTTCCGAAATGTTGTGTGATGCTGTCAGGTCACCAACCAAATCTCCAAGTGTGGAGAATTTAACTATAGGAGTAATGGTGTTAGATTTGTAAAGGCAGATTTTGACTCTTCTACTTGTGGAGTTTATTTGTCAACAATGTAATGGTGCTGGTAGGGTAGCTCCTTAGCAAATGATGCATCCTATAAATAAGGTATCTGAAAACTCAGCCAGAAGCATTTTCAGCTATTTGGATCCCAATATGGAAATGCTTCATATAGAGCAAACATATGGAAGCAAAACAGTTACTTAAGAAATTCAATAATGTAAATTAAGAATTTCTGAGCTATTCTGCTTTGCTTTTCTACTTACGTTCTGTAGAATCAGAGGGAATGATCTTAATCTAGTACCATTTTGATTAGAACTGTGTCTTTTCACATTGCTTCCCTGAGTAGCGTTTCAAGGGCAGGCTAGAGGGGTGTGGAAGTAGCCCTGACCTCTTTAGAACTTTCTGCATCTCAGCACACCATGACTGCTGTGTATGCTAAAAACAGTAAGTTCTACTTAAGAGAAATCTACCACAGATTTATACTTGGGTAAGGGCACCAACACTAGATTCTCTGTTTTATGTTCTTTAGCATGTGACTCAAATATGTAACTGGTTTTTATGGCTTCATAGGAAAAACTCCAAGCTCTCCAGGCTTGGAACAAAGCAAAGGCCTTAGAGGCAGAAAAGCAGGAGCTGAAAATGAGGGAAGCTATCCTAGCAGAAGGAGGCAATGTTGCCAAGGAAATTTTTCTTTATAAACAATCGCTAAAGCACGAAGAAGAGAAACAGTAAGTATTCCTATCTGTATCAAAGTTTCAGCTACTTACTGATGCTCATGCAGGAGTATGTTGGAGCTCTTAGCTACATTCTGAAAACGTGAACATCTAGGATGCTGTCTCAAAGGAGTGAACTCATGCGCTGTATGTGTGATATTTGTAGAGTCTGTTTTAAAGTGATTTAAACTTTGAGATTAGGTATATTATTCAGAAAACTATAGTTAGGAGCCAACATTCTATGAATAGTGCAAAGAAGATAAACTACTCCAGGAGGGAAACTCAACCTAAACTGGATTCCTGAAGTAACTGTACTCTCCTTTGTGCTTTTTCTGACTGAAATTACTCCTCTGCCTTTGTAGCAGAGTTGATAGGAATGTGCCTATATCTCACCTCAGTTACTTGTTTTAACCACTTAAGATGAAGAATTTGAGATAAAATACCAGAGTGGCTGAAGTGTGTGTTTCTGCATACTGGATAGCCTACCAGTGCAGTAATCTGTAGCAAATGATAGAAATTTAGTAAGTAAAGATTTGATAAGTCTTAAATTTTGATTAAATAAAGCTTAGCTCTTAATAGCTGCTTACCACCACTTCTGCCATCCCTAAATATGTTCTAAAATTCTGGTTAATAGAAGACTCTTATCAGTTTATAGAGATCTGCTGGAAATCATACAATCATAGATTACTTAGGGTTGGAAAGGACCTTAAGATCACCTAGTTCCAACCCCCCTTCTATGGGCAGGGACACCTCCCACTAAACCATGCCACCCAAGGCTATGTCCAGCCCGGCCTTGAACACCAATATCCAACTCTATGTTCAGTCCTTTCCACCTTGCTTACTTTCTCCCCTTTCCTGATTCCCTTTGCAGGCCAGGGAAGATGACAGTTTGTTAGTTTTATTGTTAGCTATGTCATGTTTCTCACAGCAGATCTTTTCTAATTTCATCTACTGCCCTGCTAATCTGCTGAGGAGCTGCTTAGGTATTTCTCCCAAGGCTCTGCCTTTCTTCTTTTCTGTGAAGGGATATTCTTAGTGTTCTCTGTTTCAGCCTCAATATATATTTGTGAATTATCTGCAAAAGGAAGTAACTTTTTAGTCCACAGAAATGTAAAAATAGCCTCTAAATCACCTAGTGTCTTGACACAAATTACCACTGCACACAACTTAAAAGACTTTCTATTTAGCTTAAAGGCTCAAAAGAAACTGAACTGTAGTTACTATCAGTAAACAACCACAGTTGGTTTAGTATTTCTTCCAACATTGGATTACAGAGCTTTTAGAGAACAGCAAAAATCAAGGAAAATTGAGATTGTTTCCCAAATTCTGCGAGAAAAAGCTTCTATTCACAAGCAGAGAAAGAGCCAGCCCTGCACTAAGGCAGTAAAGGGTGGCTGTAAACTTGAAGACTCTTCTCTGTGGAGAATGAAGACATGGCAATACATCGAGAAGGCCTGCAAACATTCAGCTGGAGCATCAGCTGCTTCCTCAGCTGGTGAGAGAGGTGCTTCTATAGGAGACATTTCTGCAGAAACACCCCACAACATGCTCAATGAAAGTGGTGAAGATGAGGAAGACAGGGACAAGGTCCTAGTACAACCAGAGTTTCCGGGACTTTGGAGTCAGGAATGTGACTTGCACAAGGTAAATACTGTGATACCTCTTATGAGAAATAGAAAAGTTTAAAAAAAAAGTGGATGAGATACTTTTGTAATTGACCCCTTGTGAACTTTGTCCTTACAAAATTTTGATGGTATGCATAAAAGTATCTTGCTAGATTAGAAAAGCTTCATTTGCCTCTCTAGCAGTTGAGGTCACCTGAATTAATGACCCTGTCAAGTGCTTGCTTTGGGAACCTTACTTAAAACTAGTAATTTTCTATTTCATAGTTAAATTGCAGACTTTAAATTAGCACAAAGATGCACAGATTCAGCTATAATGACTACTGGACACTATTTGTGTAGTGTTCTCTTAAAGAGAGAATAATACTTCAGTTTTAGTTTGGACGTATGTAAACACAAACTGATCACACTTCCTGGTCATTGTGGTGTTTCCTATGGATGTTCCTTATTAGATTCCTCAAGAAGAAATGGATCTAAAGCAACTGGCTACAAAGGTAGTGAAAAAAGGAATTTCTCATAAAAAAATGGGGATATTCCCGACTGGAATTTTTCACATGCAAATAGTTTCTTGTCGTGAACATAAGGGATGTGCTATCTATAGCAAACCAAGCTGCATTCATTTCAAGGTTAGTGGTCATCTGAGCAGGATCTCTAAAGATGATGTGTGTATCTACCGTATATATATATATATATATATATATATACCAATGCCTTTGTCCTGGGTTCAGCAGTAGCAGTCATTTTTTTCCTTCTTAGTAGCTGGTGCACTGCTGTAGTTTTGATTTTCAGCTTGGGAACAGTGCTAATAACACTGATGTTTTTAGTTACTGCTCAATAATGTTTAGTCTAACCAAGGACTTTCTGAGCCTTATGCTCTGCCAGGGTGGAGGGGAAGCTGGGAGGAAGCAGAGACAGGACACCTTACCCAAACTGACAAAAGAGGTATTCCATACCACAGCATGTCATGCCCATTATATAATCTGGGGGCAGTTACCCGGAAGGACTAGATCACTGCTTGGGTTAGGCTGGGTATTGGTTGGTGGGTGGTGAGCAGTTGTATTCTCTTCCCTTGTTGTTTCTCTTGTCATTACTATTATGGTTTGTGTTATAGCTTAGTTACTGGACTGTTCTTATCTCAACCTGTGGGAGTTACATTCTTCTGATTCTCCTCCCATCCCTTCAGGAGAGGGAGGGAAGAAGGAGGGGGGAGTGAGCGAGCAGCTGCATGGTTCTGGGGCTTAAACCATGACAGTCTTGATCAAAATTCTGTTGCACTGGGAAGAAAAGAAGATTTTCTTGTTGTCTCTCATGGTCTTTAGTCAAACCTGAAACTGTACTTGCCTTCTTTTGGAGCAATCTCTTAGGTAAATCATAGCCAGACTAAATAATAGAATCATAGAAAAGTTAGGATTGAAAAGGACCTTTAAGATCATCCAGTTTCAACCCTTGTGGCATGGGCAGGGACACGTCACTCTAAACCATGTAACCTAAGGCTCTGTCCAACCTGGCCTTGTACACCACCAGTGATGGAGCATTCACAACTTCCCTGGGCAACCCATTCCAGTTCCTCACCACCCTCACAGTAAAGAACTTCCTGTTTATATCCAATCTAAACTTCCTCTGTTTAGGTTTTAACCTGTTATCCCTTGTCCTATCACTACAGTCCCTAATGAAGAGTCCCTTCCCAGCATCCTTGTAGGCCCCCTTAAGATACTGGAATGCTGGTATGATGTCTCCATGCAGCCTTCTCCAGGCTGAACAGGCCCAACTTTCTCAGCCTGCCTTCATACGGGAGGTGCTCCAGCCTCCTCATCATCTTCATGGCCCTCCTCTGGACTTGTTCCACCAGTTCCATGTCCTTTTTTGAGGACAGCAGAACTGCTCACAGTACTCCAAGTGAGGTCTCACAAGAGCATAGCAGAGGGGCAGGATCACCTCCCTCAACCTGCTGATCACGCTCCTGTTGATGCAGCCCGTAAACTACTCAGTTTTACCAGTTAGGTCTGTGAAGCACAACTATTTTAAAAGCAGCTGCTTTTGTGATTACATGTGTAAATGATACTTCTTGTAATTCACACCAGCTTTTATGTTTGATATTCCAAGGATTTTGATGTTGGTCAAGTCTACAAAAAGAAGATAGTCTTGGTAAATGCATCCTATGGTGTTAATTGCTGCAGGCTAGTGGGAATCAGTGAATGGCTCAAGGACTTCATCAGTGTTCAGTAAGTAAAATTAACTAGTCTAGTTGCTTGTTTTACCTTTGTACCACAGCTGGAAATGTAACCAATTTCTGTAGCAAATGAAACAGATTTCAGTAAATACATCTAAATTGCTATATTCCGTTCTTGTATGATGAGGAAAAGAACTTTGTCTCAGAGCTGAGAAGCAAGAGGTTTACAGAGTCTGGGCTTCACGTTACTGATGATATCAAGGGATCAGTCTCTGACCTGTGGAAAGCAGCATAGGCTCGTGGTGGTGGCCAGCCTCAACAAGTAGAGAGCTGTTTTCACAAAAGTCAGACCATTTTAAAAAAGGGGAAAGGATCTGAGTTGGTATGAAGAGGTAAAAGGAGACCCAAGTTTCTTTCTAGACCAAGGCAAATCTTTCACAAGCCACTATCCTTCACAGCATGATTCTGGCTTGGTGTCCTGGTGGACATTTTACTTGCATCACAGGGTCTATGGAATGAGGTACTGAGATGAGTGTCAGTTTCCATTCAAGATGATCCTGATGCAGTTTACAGCAAGCAGCACATTTTGTAATCATTTGCAGCTACCTGCTTGGGTTTTTTCCTCCCCCCCCTCTTCATTTCCTCTTTGGTCAGGGGAGATGTTACAGGGCAACATGCAAAATGGGTAATTGCAGAAAACTGCTTCCCAGTTGTTCAAATAGGTGTTGATATTACTGAGCTCCAGCTTCACCTGTTTGGCTAGAGTCTCTTTGTCTGTAGCACGAAGGCAAAAATTTTTGCCTTTTAAAAGCACTTTAAGACTTTCTGAGTAAAAGCCTCAGTAAAGAATCAGCCTTTGTCGTTTTACAATTGCAGCAGGGTTCTGTAGCTCACCATTAATCTGTCACTCACTCTGACTTTTCTATGTAATTAATGCAAATGGGGGAAAAAAAAATAATCTGCCATTGTTCCCAGAAGAGAGCTGGATGCTTCATACATATCTCTAATTTGGATTTTTATGTTAATTATCTCCATAGTTTTGACCCACCTGGCAAAATGTCTCCAGGAATGTCCTGTGAGGTAATGGTAAAATTCAAGCCAATGGTGAGTGCACCTAAGTGCTAAGTTACTCAGCGATGAGAATCCTACTGTAGTCCACTGGTTTAATTAAAACCATTGTTAATTTAACTGTTAACAAGGAAACAAAATGCCTTTCTAGATAAGATGGTCATTGGACAACTGCATGCAAGTTGGAGCTCTGTTGTATTGTTAATAAGGCATTTTCTAAGGGCATGTTTTAGAAAAGTGCCTTTCACTAAGTGTTCCTGGAGTACATTTTGAAACTTGCTCCAGATCAAAAGATTTATATCTCGTGGCTAAAGCTACCAAATACTTTAAAATGGAAATGTAGACTCTGTACAGATACATTTAAGAATATTTAAAGATTAATAAAAGTATTTTTTATCAGAATACGCAGGCTAAATCTGCAAAATACTCGGTTGGGATTTTGTTGTTGTTTCCTAGATAAATGAATCTCTGGAAGGAGAAGTCCTGTTTATGGCACAGACAGGTTCTTTTGCTGTCCCACTGAAATGTACAGCCAAAAGGTGCATTGTAAGTGACTGTTGAAAATTGATAACACAATGTTATGTTGTGAATGGAGGGAAGAGAAATAGTGGCTGGAAATGAGGGTTTTTTTCCTTGGATATTTTGGAAATTCCATCCCAGACATGCAGTACTTCAGTATCCTATGTAGAGAATTATCTTCCTATCTTTTCTAGCATTTATAAAAAGCGTGTAAGACCTCCTTTCTCTCAGCATCTCAGTCTTCTGAGAGTATGATAATGAATTTTAGTGAAGAACACAATTTTCTTACTGCTAAGAGATGGATCTACAGGTAGCACTAATGTTTTTTAGCTACCTACCTTGTGGTACAAACTGATATGTAGTCACTGTATCATGTTAAATGCTGCTTGTATCCCAGCTTGGTACTAGTAGTGCCATTTTTCTTTAACACAAAAGTAACAATGTTGAATTGGAATGTAAATATGACCTACTTCCAGAGTAACTACCTGAAGACTTGTGCAAGCTGCTACTATGAGCAGAATTTAACCTGCTTTTTCCATTGTCATACACTGGACTGAAATGAAAGTGGTTCAGTTTAACAGGATGTTGTAATGAACTGGTTTCTACAAAAAAAGTAGGAAGGTACCCAGAATTTGTGTTGTTGTTTGATACCTCTTTGAAATAAGGACCTTAAAGTCTTATTCTTGAAAAGCTGGATGCTCATTTAATGGACATTGCTGATTGTCTAGGACAGTAGTAATTAGTGGTTTATCTTACCACAGCTGGCACTAGATAAAGAGCTCATTGACTTTGGTAGCCATGTGGTGGGAGAGACAATTTCACAGACCATCAGCCTGACAAACAGTGGAGCTTTGGGAACAAGATTCAGAGTTCAGACGTCAGCAGATTATAATCGTACAAATAGACCAACAGCAGAATCGGCTCCTGGAAGAATGGTAGGTTGAGAAACATTTCCCTAAATTAATAGAACAATTCCCCTCTCTACTGAGGGCCGTTACCTGAAAACTATAATAATAAATAGTGTTAAAAGAATTAAATTAAGAGCTCTCAAGCCAATAGTGGAGTGAATGCAAATGATTGTAGTATTGTGTCCTGTGGAACATCCTGTGTGGGGATGAAGCAAACTATTGAAGAAAACACTAAAACTCAGACATTTGATGCACAGCTGGCAAAATATGTGTTATTAGACCTGCTATTTATTGTTCCTACAGCACATCAGTTCCAAATTTGACAAGAAACTGAGGAATTCTAAAGCTATACTACTCCATATAGCAGATAATTTTAGGTGAAAAACACCAAAAAGAAAAACAATCCAAACAAAGCCAACTACCCACCCACTGTGGTAGGAGCGCATGCCTTGTAATTCCTGTGTTAATGACTGTCATGGTCATGAATGTTCCTTTTTCCTCAAGTGTCTTATAGGTAGCTCCCAAAAATAGGTTTCACAGGCCCTTGACTGGAGACAGTATCACTACCAGGTTGCATGTTGGTGTTATGAGGTTCTTATGTGTTTTTGTAAACGCAGTGCAGACACTTCATCTTTGTTCCATCAATGCAGTCTAATTGCTCTGGTTGTTGAAGAGCAATTGGCTCAGATGGTTCTCAAAATTCTCTGCTTGATAATCTAACCAATTTTTAAGTTCCAAGAAAATGGTTGACCTCTGGAAACACTATGTTGAATAATATGTACAGTGAAACCGCTCACCATGGTGTTCAACTGTCATGCTACCCTTAAAGGCATGGCTCAAACAAGGAATTTGTGAAGTTAAATACTGTATCCATGGTTCTCCTTCTGTATTCTATCTCTTGCAGGTACCTAATAAACAGAAATCTAGGTTTAGCAGTCTTAGTTTTGACATAGAGCTGCCTGTGTTTCAACAAGAAAAATGTTAATTCTGTTAATTGTGAATTAACTGATGCCATATTTTATGGCTCCCATTATATCATTTACCTTTTTAGGGCAGCCAGCAGAAATTAAATCTGCTCATTGACAGAGGTCTAGCAGAATGTACAGTTTTCAGAAAGTGCAACACATTTCTCCATTTATAATGTGGAACAGTTGCAAGAAAACACAAGTGTGATTTGCAGCTGCCTGTGAAATTGGAGCTGGTGCAAGCTAGGTGAGTAGTCACAGTAGAAAATATGTTTTCTGTGTTCTCTAACAGGTTACTCAAAATCTCGGTGTCTCTGTCTCTGAAAAGGAAGTCAGCAACAGCCCTGTGAAATCTGTGGCTGAAATTATGGGACAAATTGATTCTAACCATAGTGAAGTAATGACCTACTGTGCAGCCCAGGTGGAGCCACAAAAGACTGGGACCAGCCTGAGCAGGAGCTCCACAGGTAAGGTGGCTGGTCTAGAAAGTTGACAGTGCAGTTCCCAGGTAAAGCATTATCCCTTTGTAGAGTTTCCTGTAAAGAACTGTGGAATTCAGGTTGCAGTTACTCAGTATATTAAGTAGTTCATAATTCTATTAGTAATGTTATCTTTCTTTGTATGCTGCCTCTCAAGGAATGACTAAAAATAACATACTGACACCATTATATCAAAAGCAGTAGCGACTCTTGCTTCTCATTAGTGATCCACAATTCAGTCTTAGAAGAATACAGAAACCAACTAGCTGACAGAAAAATGCAAAATTATTATCATCATTCTTGTCTCAGCAACTGAATACTCACTGCTCAGAATAGAAATCCACATGACAGGCTTATTTTTATAGTCTGTAATTCTGGGAACAAGGAAGCAGAAAGATGAACCTCCTCAGACATTTTCCATCTCATTCCTGGTGTTTACTAGGGGCTTAATGAAATCCAGTGTGTAGAAAAGACTTTCCTAATTTATATGTATCTATATTCTTTAACATTTCTTCTGGATATTCATCATTCCAACTTTAAGAAACTAAAAAGTTCCATGAAAAGGTTGTGTGTGTTTTTTGATTTTTAAATCTGGGATCTGTATTGTGAAATGCAGTGATTCCATAAATCATGGTGGCTCTCCCCACAGAATAGACACCTTTAGATATGCCTTCAGATCTTAAAACCAAACTTATATTCCATGGCTGTGGCATGTGAACATACCTCATGACACCTTGATCTTTTTCCTGGTTAATGTGAAGCAGGTGGTTGCTGGTTGGTTACAGCCATACAGTCCAGTATTAGCTTTGTCTCTCTCAAGGTGCATCAGTTTCAGGCACTTTGAAGCCTCAGTGGGAGGCTGTTTAATTAGAAGTAGTTATTATTGCAGCTGTTTTGAAGATCAACTGAAGCAACACTTCCACCTGCTTTGCAGGTCCTCCTGTCTGCATTGCCTCGTCCCACTGAAATTGTTCTCAAAGCCTAGTTCATGTTTTCAACTAAGTTTTCATTCCTTGATGTAATAAGCTTCAGTATACACTTCAGCCTACTGAAATATTAATACTGTTACTCTGCAGTGGAAGACTCAACTGCCTAAGGTAGGCCTTTTGGACTAGGGCAAAGATGACCAAACAGATTCCCTTCTGGACACTTATTTCTCCATCACTAGTAAGCATTGTTGGATTTGCAGTATTGACCAAAATCGGTGTACTTCTGCTCTGTTTGATATTTTCTAGTGAATAAATGTACACATCCAGCATTGTGTTGGGTCTATATGCGGGTTGTTCTTTTTTTCTCTAGAACATCTTGGTCAAGATATATTGAATTCCAGATCAGATCTAGACACAGACAATGCACATAATTTAGTGGAATTTTCTCCTGAAGAAACACCAGTGGAAATTATGCTTGGAAAGGTAACAAATATCTTGAGCTACAGACAGGGCTTTCACTAGTCTAAGCCTACATTGAATAAATTGCTTTGGCTTTAATGGGAAACACTGAAGTGCACAGAATCACAGAATCCATTTCTAGCCCACTGGACTTCACTGTATCACAATTCTTGAAATGAAATCACGTGACACTTTTGCGTATTCATTTGATCTATAAAGAGTTAATTCGAGTTGGAAGATTCTGTATACTGAATAGTGTGTTCAGTCTAGTTACAAACCAGGTGTAGCAGACTGTATGAGTATATATTGCTGCTTTATTACAAGTTATAGCCAGCTGCAGCAATGCAGTCATTTTAATTACAGACATGTTACTTCTTCTTTAGGTTACTGAAGGTGAAATTGGACCCTTCAGCTCAGTCAAACTTCAGATCCTATTTGTGCCAGTTGTCCCTGGGGATGTGCGGGCAGAGTTTCTGATCGTGTTTGACAACTTGGACTGCAAACCAGTGAGTGATTTTGTGCAAGACTTGCTTCAAAACACTCTATAAAAAGAGTTCTAAATCCTCCTACTTCTGCTTTCCCCAAAAATTATTAGAGCTCAGAGTCCTACATTAGAAACAGGAGAAGGAGGGAGAGGACAGATCTATCTATAGGTATTGTAAGAAATAACAAGAAGGTGCCATGTGATTCTGTATTATGTGGTTTGATAGGAGGTAACTTTGTAAATCATAGTCCTTCTTTCTGATGCAGTGTGGTTATTAAGCCTGTGATTCTCTTAAATGTAAATAATCACTATTCCCATTTTATCAGACATCATACTTGAAAACATCTAGTTCCTTGGAAGCAGATACAAAAGCATTCATCTCTACTCCTAGCCCACATAGTTTATTTTTTTTTTCTGAGATATCAGAATTGGAATTATTTAGCATGCAGTAGTGAAACTGATGTGTGAAAGCTGGAAGAGATGACAACTTCAGTTACCACTTCAGCTATATTTTGGTTCTACACTTTACTGGAAGCCAAATTCTGCCTGAGAACTTTTCACAGAAACTATCCAAAAAATACCCAAAACCTCCCAAGCAGCTCAGTAAGCCAGTCTTGACTCTGCAGGTGGAGTCATCTACAGAAGGAGCTGCAGACATGTACTGAAGGATCATCTCATCCAAGCCTGGGCTCTGTAGTCGCTGCTGTCAGACCTGAGGTGATGTAGGAAGTACAGCACTGTGCTGCCATCGCTATGCTTCTTTGCTGGCTAAACAAGCTGCAGTCTCTTGAATTTCTGCATTGTGGCACATTCACATAAGCTAGATGCACTTTAAATGTTTCTTTTTTGTATCATGGGCAGTGTGCTATTCCTTCATGTTCTCTGTCAAAGAGACCAAACCAAAGTATAATCCTTTTTCTGCTGTGACACCATAACATCTAGGGTTTACCTTACAGATGATTTTCATAGCTTTGCATACCTGTTGCAGTATGACTAATAAAATAATTTACTCAGCTGTAGTTTACAGCAAAGATTCTTGCTCTGTCTAGATCTGCAAGAATTTGAGACCAATACTAGTAATTTATGTGTTAACAGCTGTGCTTCAGTGCCATGGGAGTTTCTATGGATATGCCAATTTGGGTGCCCAATCCCAACATTGACTTAAAAATCTGTATGTATGACCGACTCTATCAAGATTGCATTGTCATTCAAAGCAGGTGAGTGACCCTTTCATTATCAGCTGCCAGATATAGTAGCTGGATAATGAGATCTTAAGTTTTAGGTGGTGCCTTGAGATTCCATTGTGCCAGGCATGTCTTCTTGTCATAGGAAGCTAAAGAACAGTTTTGCTTTTCCATGGCATTTCAGGAGAACATCCTAATTGTAACCCCCTGCGTTCCACGCTGCTGTGGAAATTGGGCTTGGATATCTAACTATCCCAGATTTCCAAACCAGCAGTAGATAAGAAGCATCTGGGTTAATATGTGCCTTTCCACTCCTACTAGATACCCTGTATTGTGTCTGTTCTGTGGAATAACTGTAAGGCCCCCAGGGAATCGTAATCCCAGAGTATGATTGTGTGGAATTTGCATGTTAAATATGAGGGAGATAAGTGTGTCTGAACTTAAATGCATATTGGGTATAATCAATTCAGTCACGGAACTTTATAAAAGGGTATTTTGTTATTTCTCATCTCTTAATTAAAATCAATAGGAGATTATGATCTAGAAAGCCAGGCTCATGCCAATTATTTATTGAGAAGGTTAATAACCAGTCTTTCCAGACTTGAGAAATGATGCCAGGTAAATCGTCTGCTATTAAATGGGCAGGGTAAAATTTCTCCTTACCCATATAGGCCTAAAGCACTGCACTGGAGTGACACAAACCTTGGAAGTACACATAGAGTGGTCAAATGTCAATTTAAGGGGGAAGAAGTACCTGGGTTTTTCTGTATTCCAAATCAGTAATGGCTGGAGACTGCTTCTGTTTGCGCTGTAACATAAAAAGAATGTCTCAGTTTACTGTCTCCAAGAGCTTTCACGCTATGAGAGAGTGTTTAAATGAACTTTTATTTGTCTTCAGGTGCTTCAAGTTTCTTTTCTCTACCTAATGCAGTCACTACTGCATGGTTGTTTTAGCAATTTACACTTCTTAGATTCTATTTAAATAGAATTAGGGTGGGTTTGTGGGAAGGTGGGGGAGAAAGTGGTTCTATAGAAGGCATCCATTCTAAACCGCTTAGCAGAATTACAGGCTGCAGAGATTCTTCACAGTTGGAAAGAATTGAGTAAAGCTGTTATCTCAGAAATTCAGCTTACAGATATGACAAGCTCAAGTTGTTATGTAAGTGATTTTATTTGGTCTAGATAACCCAGGGATAAAACTGGGAAGTATAGCAGCAGAATAACTCTTTTAATGAAAACTTGAGATTTCAAGGGATCCCAAAGATAGAAGCTGTCAAATTGCTCAGGGCAAAATCCTTAACAGAAGGAAAACTCCTGCTAATCCTTTGCCAAGTTTCACTAATTTAAGAGCACTTAATATGTGGTATGTGCTTTAGTACCTTAGCAAAAACAAATCTTTATCTCGCAGTTCTCCATAGCTATGAAAAATTGTCACTTTTATACACTTGTTTGGGCTGAAATCCCAAGTATTTCACGTGCCGAAATATCCTGTCTCAACTTTTTATTCTGCAAAAGTAGATAATATCCTCATTCAGATGTGGTACCTGAGAAGCTTCTTCGTCTACTAGCTATTGATATTTTTCTGAAGCATGTATCAGAGGATTCCTCATTGTACACAGTATATGTCAAGCCACTTCTCAAAGAGAATGAATTTCAACTGTTGAAAATAGGTAGAAATTACTATCAGTCAAGAATAATTTGTTAGGTTGGACTAGTAAGTAGCTGTATTTTAATTGCAACAGTGGAAAAACTGGAGAAAGGTGGTCTGGGGAAGGTCTAGGACCTGGACCTGTGCACAGACAAAGGATCCAGAGCCAAGGACAATAACCAGGCTAGCAAAGAAGCTGTCAACATACCACCAAAGAGAATAATTTGTTACAACAGCTTTACATGTGAACGGTGTATCAGCTATTAAGTTACTATGGTGCTGTCTGCTAATGCTTGAAGCAAACATTCACTCAATAAGAGCAAAGGTATCACGGCCCAGCTGAAAAGGCAGCTTGTCTGACAACTGCTGGAAGCCTTAGCTAAGGAGTCTGAAGTTCAGATCCAGTAGATGTGAAATCTTATTTGCATAACTTCTAGAACAGACATTCTTTAATTAAATGTTAATTACATACTTAAATACTCCTGCTATTCAGAAATATTCTTACAAGTTTCTGCTCCAATCCTTAACCAGTTATAGCAAAAAAAAGCCAAAGCAAACCAACCAACAAATAGAAACCCTAAAACTGAGAGAATTCTTTAGATATTCAGGGCAAAATGTGACCCAGACCTGAGAAAGGTGTTGTGTTTGAATAGTCTTTTGTTCACCAACAGCACACACAAACATCTGTGAAGAGCAGAGCAGAAAGAACTTGCCAGTATCTTCTTGCTGCTGAGAATTATGACACTGTAGTCTATAGCAGACGTAGAATGCCAAGTTTTCAGGTTAGATAGCTCTGGCATGTAAATGCCCAGCAAGCTTTGTGAGATTACAAAATGTAAGTTAATACTGATTGTGTTCTGGGGGTTGTTTTTTATTTTCTAGTCACATCAGTAATCAGGCAGTATAGAGAATGAAAAATCTCATACCAGAATCCTGTCCAATATAAATCACTTTTCAAAATATTTTCTTTGGCAGGTTATAATCTGCATTGCTTTAATGAAGTAGTATATGCTTCATTATATACTTATGACAATCTTAAATTGTCAACAGTCAGAAATCATTCCTGGCTCCCAGTACCACATGCTGTAGCTGTTGATTTAGAGCAGACCATCTGGACTGACAGCTTGTAAAACCAGTCCAGGAGAAGGAAAATGACAAGCTGAAATATTTGTAAAATGCTTGGGAAGTTTGCACTTGGCCATAAAATTCCAAAGCAGGGTACAGTCTGTGGCCATCACTGTGCTATAATATGGGCAGAATTCAGTAAAGAGGGAGACGTTTCTCAGCTTCCAGTGTGCCATTCAGAAGGCAAACTGATCACAGGTTTTAGCAGAGGAACTGGCAGTATCAGCTTATCCCCATTGTGACTTCTAGCCCTGCAGAATCTCTGCTGTTAGAGGAGTTATGAGAGAACTGTGAATGCACATCTATTTAAAAAGTCACCACAGTTTTGGGGAGAAATGCCAAAAGCAGCAGTGCTCTCAGTGCATTTCAAGCATCAGGCAGCCCCCCCACCTGAGCTTGAGTATTTTTCTTGCCTGTATAGGTTTAAGTTTTGGTATTGAAGCTGTTGAGATAATTATGATAGTGAGGAGGACTGGAATTCACAAACTGGGTACTTGTTGATGGTTTAGGTGTATTATGCTCTCTCAGGATTATAGTTTCGATTTTTCTGAGTGCAGGCTGGGACATTAAGTGCTTGTGAGCTGCTGAGGCTAACTCCAAGAACAAATGTTGCTGAGATGGCAGCACAGGTACCCTCAAAGCGACCTAAGCATGTCTGATCTGTTTGCAGAGCAAAAACCACACTACATTTGAAGTTTGAAATATGCAAAGAATTGAGTAAGCACATGGAGCTGCTTCCGAAAACAGGTTACATCCAACCTCAGGCGTCCTTCAGTGTGCAACTGAAGTTTCTGCCCAGGTAACAACTTCAATCTTTTCAGGTTTTAAAACAGTATGTGTAGGAGGCTGCCAGTGGAAAACCTGAGAAGAGTTTTTTCTGGATTTCACACTGCTGGTGTCAGTGCAGTCCTAGTCTTCCCCTTTCTCCCTCTTAAGTTGCCAGTTGCTCAAGGAGGAAATTAACTTGGATCACATACCTGTGAGGAAATGCTCTTCCTGTGGTGACAGCAGCAGTGTGAAAATCTTTGCAGTTGTATTCCTGGTAGGCTGTTCCTGTTTCTGTGGGAAGCTATTCTTACACAAGAGAGAGGTTATCTAGGCAGGTGGCTACTTCATGGATCACTGATTAAGTAATTTCTGGACAAGAACTCCTGTGCTTGCTAATTAAGGTAAGAACAGTTGGGCTTCCTGTTCATATGTCTCCTACCCATGGACATGTTTCTCCAAGATATGAATGTATTGATCTTGAATTTCATGTGGTATTTTATATAACAACTTCTAAGGTGCTAAAAGCCTTATCCCAGCGTTTCTTTGATCCATTTCATGATACATCTACATATAAAATGGAACTCAGTTATAGGAAGCAAATAATTCAATTTTTATTTTGAATAAAGAGCTACTGCTGACCAGTGTTTACTTACCTCATCATTGCCATCCTAAAGAATTTAGCAGGACATTTATTTTCAAATATAAATTAAATGGTCTAGATCTTAGTTCTGGTGTACAGCCAGATACTTTAGAAGCTTCTTTGTTGATTACTGCTGCAGACCTGCTGCTCTGTCATGTAGATTATCGAGTCCTATCAGTGTAAGTGTGTTAGTATTTATGCACTCAGCATCTCTGGGTGCTAAATTGATTTTGAGATTGTCACTAAGTTAGTATTCAAAGAACTAAGTATTTACAGTCCTTCCAACATCTCAAATCCTATCAGTGACCATTATGATGGCATTTTTCTGTTCCTAAACTTCAGATGCTGCAAAGCATGTTACACTTATTGAGTGGATAGAGTCATAGCCTGGATTTAGAATATTAATCTTCCTCAGAAAAAGTGGGAAGCTTCAGAAAGGAGATTTGATGAGATTATGGCATTTCTGGCATACAGAAAAAGTATCTGGCTGTTTTGACATACAGATCAGTTTTAAAAGCCCTAACACACTGAGGTAGGGTGTGTATGACAGAGGATGAGCTCGCTACAAGCTGATGTGAAGTACTGAGCTAGTGGCACATTTCTGAAAATGCCTCCTCATTGTCATGGTTATTATAGGCTCTATTAATAAACCAGCTGTATTAGAAGTAACATGAAAGTAAAAAGAAACCCTCACTCAGCAATCCTCAGTGAGCAGGTAGATGGCTGAAGGCTTAGGAAGTTCTCCCACGGACTCTGGGCACTGAAATGCTCACTCAGATGTGACCATACTCACATCTTTCTGGGTGTCAGAAGCAGGCTTTTTCTGTTTATTTGAAGGCAAATTCTCTAATGTGCTGACTTTCAGAATTCCCAATACCACGTGTTTTAGTTTTTCTGCATTTGGAACTAATCCTGCAGATGCTGGCAGTCTAAATCTGATTTGTCTTTTATGCTTCTCTTTAATTTCTTTTAAGCATGAAAAGGCTGTTTTCAGAGAACTGTCTGAAGGATTTCAGTATCTTTCCCCCAAGGCATAATAGCTAATTTAGAGACCATCATTGTGTATGTACAGTTATAATTATTTTCTTTCCCTCTGGATTATTTTGTAATAGATTAATTTCTTCTGCTATTCTGATGTCCTGTGACAAAGTGAAAACTGATTCTTTATTCCTACCCTGTATTTAACACCAGTTCCCATCTTTAAACAAGTTAGCAATTCCTTTGAAGATCGCCTAAAGTCATATTTCAGATTTACAGAATAACCTCCAGCAAGATTTCAGATCACCACGGTGACCGAGTGGGTAGTATTTATTATTCATTAACTGTTATTTAACAATACATTTAAAAAATGCATGTAATTCCAGCAGTAGTAGTAGGAACATTATCAGTGTGGGGACCTAAGAACAGGAAGCAATTTACCCTGCTGCTGTAAGACACTATAAATAGACCAGCAGAGCTAAAAATTCTGTAGCTTTTGTATTGTCTTGGCTTGAAGCTCTAAAATAGAGCTAATGATAGCAAGATGCTGCAGCTACAGAGAACCTGCATTTCTTGTAAATCACTGCTCTGGTAGTTTGTTTCACTTTATTTATGACTCTGTTCTTTGTGGTGCAATTGGTTCTGCCTCAAAGTGACTGATAACTGACACCAGTGTCAAAGGGGGAATGATTGCCTCAGAGGGGTTGGGTATGTGCTGTGGTTGCAGGAGTATTCTGATTATAAAGTAAGCCTTACATTTTTCAGAATTTAAAATGAGTGGGTGGCATTTTAGAGAAGTGTAAATGGATGCAGACCTCTCTGAATTAACTCCCTTCAACTCCTGTGTGTCAAAAGTCCTATTTTTAAAAATGAAAAAGCCAACATGAACCAACAAGGTCAATTGTTCTAGTTTCATTTCGTTATTCCCCTTAGGTAGAAAATAAAATATTTTTATGCAACTGAATGTAGCTTTTGATCTTTAGGTACTCTCTTCCTCAAGATGCAAGGAGCTATTTTAATGAAGAGACAAGAATTCTGGAGGTTCCAGTGACAATACTCATTGTGGATAAGGTTGGGAATTTTTTCTTACGTTGGTTATTGGCTGATAATAGATGTAAATTATTTTAGAGAATGCTCACTTAATGATGCCTAATCTTAAATCTTTGTAGATCCTACAATAACAGTAAAAATGGTAACAGCTTTAGGTGGTAATACAGATTTGAGAGCGTCTTCTTGCCAGTATGTTTACCATATGGAAAGTTAAATCCTTCCTAGTCAGTGCTCATCTATTCCCTGGTAGTTTATATTGTACCAGAGAGTCATCAGATACTGTAGCACAATCTTTGTATTCTGTTTTTGTACTGCAGATGTAGCGTGTTCTTAGAGTAGCCATTCCTTGGAGATGCAGGTACGATTCCATCCTAGCATAGGGAATTTGAGATACAGGTTATCGAAGAGGCATTTTCTATTGCTTATTTTTGGAGAAAAGTGGGGCTGAAGTTCACAAGATAGGTATGTTATATTTATATATGTTATTGTCAAGGAATAGAGTAACTTTTCAGTTATCTTTTTGGATGATATTTCACTTAAATCCTGCCCTTACAATGCTACAGATGGAGGGCTTTATCCTATGGTCTTTATTGCATTTGTTTCAGGCTAAAAAAGTTAACATTACTGTCCATGCAATAGTTACTACTTCTGATTTGGAAATCAGTCCAGCACAAATCAATTTTGGATACTGCACAATCTATGAAGCTGTGCAGGCAAATGTTGTGCTAACAAACAAATCCATCTTGCCGCAGGAGTTTGGATTTGTGGGGCTTCCAAAGGTATGTAGCTGTCCCACACACAGCTCTTCTGGATTCAAAATAGATTTAATTATTATGAAAGCATGTTTCAGTGTGAGTGTAAATAAATCATAACTGGTTCTTGCAAACCCATGGAAATACTTCTGGCTGCAGTACTGTGAAACCCACAGGTTAGGGTAGTGAGCAATATCACTCAGTTTGCGTCCCAAGGCCTAAACACTTTCAAGCAGAAAAGCCATTCTTAAACTGCTTATTGGGAATCATCCCTGATAATCCCATGGTGTTTCTGACTGACTGTAAATTGACGTGGCAGCAGAATTAATCATAGGAGCTGCTAGTTTTGTGGGGGCTATGCCTGCTGAATTAGGTTTTGTTTGCAAAAAGTTAGCAGTTCCAGCTTCATAATAGCATGATGATCAGAGTGTGAAATGGCTTGGCATATTGGAATCGGAGCTAGAGGAACCTGACATTTAATTAGGCATTCTCTCTTTCTCTGCTGTTTTAGGTGTTAAAGTCAAGGAGTTGGCTAAAAGAAACTGGTATCTTCAGCTTCCCAAAGCTTTACTTCACAGCATGTGTTCCCTGATTAGTTTAAGATTAAGCTTTAGATTAAAATATGACATTCTTGAATCATCATCAACTCAAATCCAAACCAATACACATTTGTAGATATTAAACTGGTTCTTGTCACTATGGTATCTGTACATCACACGGGAATCAGTTCCTCAAAGATACCAGGGTAACTTGAGATTTTTATCATATTTCATTCAGTTGTCTATAGAGAGTAAATCAACATCATTAGAGAAGGGTAAATACTGTGGATAGTAGATCCACAGTGGGGAAAAGATTCCACTGAAGTCTGTGATAATGGATTCAATTCCTTTTCATGTTACTTATGGATTAGAAATCTGCATATCAGTCAGACATTAGTCACTGACTTGAATGAAAGCTTCTCACTAGAGGGTTTCTGTTTCCCTGATGTTTGTGCATGTAATAATAAAATGTTCTTATCTTGCCCATAATGGCTTATTTTAATTTATTAAGAATTTGATAATTTAACTTTTTAAAAATGACTTTAATAACAATAATTTTTTTATCCTGCCATTTTTAAGTTTGTTGAAATTCAGCCCAATGATGGACTTGGAATTCTTCTTCCCCTTGAAAGCCTGACTCTGGACATAATCTTTAAAGCTAACAAGGCAAAAGATTACAGCTTTGAACTAACCTGCGAGTCAGAGATTAATAGGTATGTTAAGAAACTGATTTGAGTAGTAGGTTATGTAGAAGTCTAAATCACACTGGATTTCCACTGTTAAGCTAGTTCAGCAATTAAATTGCTGCCTACTCTGCAGAGATCAGGCTAGGATGAGTATGTGGAGCAGGTAGGGATTCTCTAGTTCACTAGAGCTGCTCAGTGCCTGTTAGCTTCATCCTTCATTTAAGTATCTAACTTTAGTGAGGTCACTTTTCCTTTCCCATCTGAAGTTTATCCTTGTCACATATCCAAGCTGCAAGCTTGCCCCAGGTCATCCTAACCTGCAATGTTCTGCTTGCATTTTTCAGCTGAATTGCTGAAGGTTTATATTCTTCTTGTTACTATTATTTTAAATGCTTCATACTAAACTAGTGCTACTAAAATAATGATGGCATAAACTTTGACTGGATATATTTCCAGAAGTTCACAGAGGAAGAATTTGAACAAAGACTCTAGCCAATTGTACATTATAAATAGATAGTATTATTGTTCATCTTTAGGCAAGATTCCCATTGTAAGCTTGAAATTTTGCTTAAATAGGGACTACGAGATTAGTTCCCTATTTTCTGGGCTGATTAAGAAGCTATTTTATGCTGAGACAATTTATCATGTGCTTATTTTTAGACAATTCAAGTTGTCATGCAAAGCTGTTGGAGTCCACCCACCTCTTGAATTGTCTCATTCCTTGGTTCAGTTTGCTGCAACAGCTTTAAATAGTGTGTCTACAGCAACACTATATGTGATGAATCCCCATGTGAGCATCAACCACTTTACTCATGCTGTCCCAAGGATTGGCAATGGGGAAGTTGTCCCTTTTGGACCTGCTTCATTTGAATTCTGTGTTCCAGAAGACTGTCCAGTGACAATTGCACCTTCTGTTGGAACTGTGCTCCCTGGGAAGGTAAATTGACTCTAAACATCAGGTGTTCTGCCAGATCTTTTGATAAACCACATCTCTACAAATGCTGTCACTTGAAGGTTAAAATGTAAATTATGATTAGAACAGCTGGAATATTTTCTGTTGTTTGAAATAATGCTTTAAAGCAGACACGAGGGATTAACCATAGAATCTGGCAAATGCTTATGGGAGTTTTCACACAGGATGTTTTCCCAATGTTGTCGTTGTGATAGATTTCAAGAATGCTGAGAGATCAAAAATATTTGCCATGTAAAACCAGCCCGCTGTAACACGGGACATCCAGAAAACTGCAAGTGGCCTTACCCTCAGGATCATTTTATTCACTGGAAAAAACTTTGTGAATTGTTTGCTGTGATGTCCATCCTCCCGTTGAGCTCTATAGGTGAAACAGATGTTGAGGGCTGAATTTTGCCAACCTTCTTGTGTGCTGTCTCACTCCCAGAAAAGCTTGATTCAAGTGTCCTTCAGACCAACACTTTCGGATCAGCTCATCAGAGAAGAGGCAATTCGGAGGCTGTGCAGAGCAGCTGCAGCAGGGGCAGAAATACAAGTAAGGGATGCAAAGAACCAGCATGTACTGTTGGGCTGCTACATCCAGATATTTGTTTCTCTGGATGGTATTTTTATCATAAAATCATTTGCATATTAATGAAGCCCAAACTCATGATCCATCTAGGACTTGCTTATAAGGGACAAAAGTAGGACTAGTGTTGTACTTAATGTGCATTTTGTTTGCTGAGCAATAATCTTATTTCACACTAACAATTTCGAAAGCATTCCTTAGAGGATTTTCTTGCGAATGCTTAGCACAGGTACTCTTAAAATGCAAAAAGTCTCTACCCTTCTTGCAGATTGACACCATACACGGACTTTATATGCAATGCTGTGGGTCACTAAGTTTAAGTGAGCCCCTGTGGTTGTCTTTAATTTTGAGATAAATGGGGAAAATTCCCCTGAGAGTTATAGTCTCTTACTCCTCTGCTTCAATAGGGGAGCTCTTTTTTTTAAGAAAGGGTAAAATATGTCTATACCAATTTTATTTACATAATGAGAAATGTAACTACTGTGTCTATGGCTTCTTCCCATGATCCTGCTGCTGTAATCATGCTTCATACACTTTATCATCTCTCTGGTTCTGTATCCTTGGGTGAGGGACCATGTATTTGTAAACTGATGTCTTAACTGGATTACTGGTGATCACCCTCAGTGTGTTATGTCTTTGTATATGGATTTACAGAAAAAGAAGAAAGATGAAAAGAGAGGGAGAAAGAAATTAAGCGTTTTCATTACCAGACAGCAGTCCTCCAGACAGCTGGTAAGGGATGGAGGCAGCAAATACCTGAGTTCTCCATGCAGTTCTGAGCAGCCAGAACCTGAAGAGTTAATGCCTGAGTAAGTCAGCAAAAGCATCTTGTGCTACATAGGCAATTCTCCTTATAAGTAGTTTAATAAATCTACTAAAGCCAGTAGGTAGACAAAAAAGCAAAGTGTAGAGAAAAAATAGCTTTAGCTGTGTTGCAAAGGCTGTTTCCAAAATTAGCACTGCTTTTAAGCCACACAGCTGTACCCTCTCATGTAAGCACAGAATCCCTCTCTGCATTGGAGGGACTGAAGACTTCAACGAATGTATTGCGAAGTGGGGGAATTTGGCTGAACTGATGAGGGTGGTGTTTTAAAGGGCAATGAGAAAGCTAAACTTAGTTACCAAATGAAACTACTAACAAACAGGTCTAAGAGAGCTGCATAACTTCATCCCAGATGGAAACCATCCAAGGGCCCACATCTATGGAGTAATTTTACTTTTTGGGGTGCTTAGCTAGTTCATCATATTATTCATGGTTATCTGTAGTCCTGGAAATGTCAGAATGCTGTAAAATGTGCATTTTAAACAGTCATTTGAAAAGATTAGCATTGATAGCACAGGCTATTTAAAAGTTGGGTACCTGGATGAAAATGATAGTCGATGTCCCTTGTTTAGCATAAAAGTCACCTTTTCAGACCCACACTTCTGCTTAATCTGAGGAATTTAGCAGTATTTGGAAGTAAATACATGCTTAAACACCAGGCCTTTGACTGTGCTTGATGTTAGGTATTTTTGTCTAAAATCCCATGTTCCTTGCAATCTATTCATTATAATTTTTAAATACTTTCAGCACAAGTCATAAAAATAATATGCATATTGTGAAACTCCCATTATGAAGCATTCCTTGGCACACTGCATTAGAGAGATGTGATAATGTGTGTTTACATATCACTGACATGATGTAGAAGTAGTGGAAGCCGCTGCAATACTTGAAGTATTCAACATAAGGATCATATTGAGAATTTGTAGTCTTTCGTCTAACATCTGTTTTATCTAGGGTTTTAATTTTTATTCGTTTTTGGTAAGAAAAATAAACCACTTTGTAGGGTTGGGTCCATTACTGCACATCAAAAAAGTCACTGAGGTTCAGTTACCTTCAATTGTGAATGCGTGACTAAGAAACAGTAAATACAAATAGCTCAGTAGATATTTGATTTGATTTTTTTTTTCCCTTGCTCTCTAACTTACTGAGATGATTCCTATTACTGGATTTTCTAGTTCTGAGGCCTATATGGCAGCCCAGGCTTTCCTCATGAGGACTTTCAGTGGAAGGTTTGAAAAATACATCATACCGTGCTTTGTTGCAAGTGGACAAATCAATGAAAAGAGAGGCTCTGAAAACTTAAGTTACAGGTAGATATTTGCACTTTGTGTTAGTTCAGGAATTCAAGGGGAAGTGGTGGGCATGTTAATTTACTTATTTGGGGAGGAAATAGGTTTTCTGATCTTAATTACTTCATAGGTCAGTGGTAGAAACTCATGCTTACAACGCAATAGTTGGGTAAAAATCAAGCACATGAAATTAAAGCAGTTTAAAAGAATAAGCATGTGTAAAACTTAAGCCAGGTGTAGCTCATCTTTCTGCTTAGAAAGAAAAACCAGGCACCCCAAATTATGTAATGTTTTGTAATGCCAACTTAATGATATCCTGCAACATGAGCAGAATAAGAACAGATTTCTGACAAGGTGTTTATTTATCATCCAAAAGCAAGTAACCTTTTATTATTTCTCTAGTCCCTACAACACGCTGTATTTGGAGTTGCACTGTCCAGCTGTAGCCCCATCTCTTGTGGTCACTTCAAATAATGGAAAGAAAACTGTCAATTTTGGTGATGTTGCAGTAGGTATGAAATTTGAATTTAGGTTTTGAGTTTTCTTTATCTGACATTTTCTTCTGAGTGTGGTTTTGCCTTTCCTTTTATGTTGTTCAGTTGATTTTCAAAAGTCAAGGTAGAAATTAGCCTTGTAGTATTTACTTAGGTGGAAAATTATGAGCCTCTCTGGCCAGCTGAGGCATGTGAAAAAGCAGACTCAATCCCAAAACATGGAATTGGAAGCTCTGCAAGTGACTGTCAAAATCCGGAAGTGTTTTAGTGAGCTTTGATGAGTGGATTAGCCATAAATTGAACAAATGTTTGGGCCAGGTAGAAGCATGAGTTAAAGGAGGGGAATAGTAGTGCATGAGTGAGCAGCGTCACTTTTGAAAGTGTTTTCATTCCTATCAGGCCACAGAATGATGAAGCGACTTACAATACAAAATATCTCCCCAAAGAAGCTGGAAGTATCCTTGTTTGGAACACAGGAGTTAACCTGCCATTCAGCTCCTGATTAATTCGACTGTCTATTTGGAGGAGGAACTGTTTGACACTAAAGCAAGTAGGAGGTAGCAGATTTCAGACTCAATACATTTCTTTCAGAGGGAGGCAGAAAGTAGCATGAATAATATATTGGACAAGCCAAGGAGACCTACTGGAAAGTGAGTTCGGTTCTACCGTTTTTAAGTGGAAATCATTCCGCATAGAGCCAAACCTGAGAAACACTTAATCGTCTTCCAGAGAGTGTATGGTACTGACGACTCAGCTGGTTTTGATGCAGTATTATGTTCTTCTTTTCTCTGAGTTACTGATCTCTGTAAAAGCTTGTAGAGGTTACTTCATACATCTTCAGTCTGACCAATACTTAGAATCTGTTCTTGTATCCTTTCCCCCAATTGTTTATAAACTTTTCCTTGAGCTGGACAATTTCAGTTAGGATTCTCAGTTCTGAATCCCAGTGGTCCCTTCCTGTTGGTCAGAGCATTTGGAATTCTTGAACCAAGTGAAAACAAACCCCTCATCCTCTCTTTTTGTCCCAACGAGAATAAATGGGTGAGTAAGAGATACAACAGTAGTGGGAGGAAAAGAGAAAAGATGAAGAGGTGTAACTGACTGTGTGATGTACACATATTACTGACTGGGATGGGGCTGTATAATAGGAAAAACTTTGCTGCCTGTGTCTATCCACTCCTAACATTTAGATCTTTGTCTATGCAGTAACTCCATGGGTAATGGACCATTTATGGGAGGGGGGCAGTTGGAAGGGTGAGGGATGTCTTCCTTTCAGCACCTGGGCTAACACAGACATCCTCTGGGCAGTCCTTTGAAATGCTGGAAATCCGGGCGGAAAAGACCAACCTAACCTTGAGTGTCACTGGACGTGGGGTAACACCATCAATTGTTTGCTCTGTGGATGAAGTACTCGATATGGGCTATGTCATAGTCAAAGAGAAGGTGACTTCCACATTCAAGGTAAATCCCTCTGTGCTGAACTAAAAGCATTTCAGCAATTTTTGTAAGGAGGAAAATGAGTTCTGTAGTTTTCAGTCCAGCCGAACACAAGGCCCAGTGGCAAACTGTAGACACCTTTAAGGCCAGTCTAGCAGAATGATCTGGTGCTGAGACAGTTTCAGGGTGAAGTTTACAAAGCTGTGCAGGGAGGATCTTCCTAGCTGCTGCTGTCCTGCCTGCAGCCTTTACATGGAAATAGAGCCATAAACCCCGTATATTCTATATATATTAAAAAATATGTTTTCCTTTTCCTTTTTATAGTTATATAAAAACGTATTTTCTAGAAAAGAAAAAGAAATGGTCTGTGGGAGCTCCATAGATCTAGTCAGCATGCAAAAGGAATTAAGATAGAAATGGCTCATTTTTTACCAGTGTTAGAAATATTTGCCCTCTTTCTCTATTCTGCCCATTACTGATGCCCCAAATGAGGCTGTACTGAGTCCAAGCAAAGCAGTGACAAGGGTACATGAGTGAAATGCAAAACTGGTCCTACAAAGATCACACAAGGGTCTGCCACAGTGCAGTTGAGGGATGTTTAACCAGTTCACTAACTCATATACTGCAAATTCCACAGACTCAGAAACAAGCCAAGATCTTCTCTCAATTTCTGTCCTAGTACGTCAATAACCAAAATATATTATTTGATGCAAGACTCTTAAAAGGAGCCTGGTCCCTGTTGTCGGGTGCAGGGCTGACATGACACATCATGGGTAGCAATAAAATGTGCTTTCAGTGGCACCTGAGCACACAGTAAAGCAGTAATACAGTGAAATAAATTCAGCCAGTTCACTAACTGTGGTTTCTATGGGCTTAAGAATTTATTTTTCTTAATGAAACTGCTCCTTTGTAATTTAATGTCACCAGATACAGAACACTTCCATGCTGACCCTGAGATACTCCATCCAGCTCGATTCACTTTCACCAACAAGGGACAAAGATCGGCAGAGGCTTCCATCCTTTATTACGTCCTCTTTGCAAAGAACAGAGCTTGTTGGTAAACTTGTCTTTTAGTCTCGTACCTTTGTTAAAGGCTCTGAAGTACAAAGCAGCAATACTTTATCCTGTTGGATCTACACAACTGTCAAAATCAGGGGCATCACATCCCCAAAATTCAAGATACAATTTTGTTTCCCAGTAGGAGCTGCACTAGATTTTTCAATACGTGTGGCTGTAAATTTATGCAGCCTGAGCAAATATCCCTAACTAAGCAGATACTAGTGATTGAATATAAATAAATGCACACAGTAATTGCATATTAAAGGTTATATTTAGAGGTGTCCATCTCTGTAGGAGCATGTTAGAGTATAGGAAGGGTTTGGTGATGCTGCTTCAGTTCCTCTAGAGATGAATGCATTAGACTTGTAGATGGTTTACTGGGTGTTTCTAACACCCTGTTTTGCTACAAAACTGTGCATCAAGCTTATTTATTTGCTGTTCCAAAAAGTTAAATGAGTTTAAAATATATGAAGAAGTAAAATGAAGCTGTCCAGCTCTCCTCCTTATTTCTGTCCTCATTTTTATTTCCTAGGAACACAGAACTATAATGGCCTAAGTGTATTCAGCGTCTTTCCAACAGAAGGAGAGATTGTTGCTGGGAAGAGTCAGGATTTTGTTGTTACTTTCAGTCCTGATCACGAAAGCCTGTACTATTCTGACTGTCTCAAGGTTGTACTCTTTGGCAAGGTGAGACAATCAAAATCCCTGGATTATGCAATCAAAGTCTAAATATGACCTGCAGTGATTTTCATCAGTGTGGGTCTTAGTAGAGGTTTTAGATATTTATATCCGGTGGACAGTATTCAATTATATCTAGCAGAGAGTACTGATAGGCAGAAATATCTTGATCAGATTAACTGATGTAGGTAAGAGATGGCAGCTTTGGGGCCCACTGACTTTTCAGATTTTAAATATTTGGTTATTAATTGATGACAGCAGTGAGTTGGGGTTCAGTCTTGTTTGCTGCCAGCTGTCCACATGGTGTAAATGTGAGGTGATGGGACGTGGACTGTTGCCATGCTGCTGAGTGCAGCTCCAAGTGGGTTCTCTGCAAGAAGTGTTTAATCATACAATCATAGAGTAGTTAGGGCTAGAAAAGACCTTAAGATCGTCTAGTTCAAACCCCCCTGCCATGGGCAGGGGCACCTCCCACTAAACCATGCCTCCCAAGGCTCTGTCCAACCAGCAATGGAGCATTCACAACTTCCCTGGGCACTCCATTCCAGTGCCTCACCACCCTTACAGTAAAGAATTTCTTCCTCATATCCAATCTAAACTTCCCCTCCTTGAATCTGTTACCCCTTGTCCTATCGCTACAGTCCCTAATGAAGAGTCCCTCCCCAGCATCCCTATAGGCCCCCTGAGATACTGGAAGGCTGCTATGAGGTCTCCACGCAGACTTCTCTTCTCCAGGCCTAACAGCCCCAACTTTCTCATTCTGTCTTCATACGGGAGGTGCTCCATCCCCTGATAATCTTCGTGGCCCTCCTTTGGACTTG
This sequence comes from Forpus xanthops, assembly GCA_032466535.1. Classification (NCBI taxonomy): domain Eukaryota; kingdom Metazoa; phylum Chordata; class Aves; order Psittaciformes; family Psittacidae; genus Forpus; species Forpus xanthops. The sequence continues at coordinate 51,396 of JASSUY010017571.1, forward strand.
TTCCAACAGTTCCATGTCCTTTTTCATGGCAGTGGAGAGCAGAGCTCCACATGCATGGTGCCACTGGCAGGTGAACCAAGCACCAGGGAGCTGCTTCTGCAGTCACACAGCGTGAGGAAGGAGGTTTCCATCTGTAGAGCAACCACTGAGCTTAGTTGGAGCCCAAGTCAGGCTATACAGGCTGGCAGCACAGCAAGGGGCTTTACTCCACATCCAAAGAGACTGAGAAAAGTTAATAAAGAGTGCCAGCTAAGGACCATTGGCAGGTACTGCAGACATGGAGCACAAACTGTCTCCAAGCAAGTAAGTTCTGTTTCTCCCCAAACAAGGTTGGTATCTCCAGATGATCTTTGGAATTGCAGTTAAGAGTGCCAATCAGAATAGGATGAAGATGAATGGAGACTTGTCTTAGGTCACAAACTCTAGCAAAGTTTGGCAGCAGATAAGTTTTGCCTCTTTTAGTGGCTTTAGTATAAAGAGGTTGTCCAGTGCCCTCCTGAAGTTGCTTCCTAGGAGTGAGGGGCTCTTTAAAACAGGAGTGGACAAGGCATGGGGGAGATGTTGGGTTGTTGCACTAGAGAACTGGGCCCCTTGGCATCTGTGTAGTCAAGTGATGTAATAATTTTCATGTAACTGTTGCTGTTGTGTCAGTTTTCCTGCTATGTAGGTACTTTACACTGAAACCTGCATTTGACCCATTCTTGTCCTGCCCAGGAAATAGCCCATGTGATCCACCTAAAGGGTGCAGCCAGAGATCATCCAGTGTTTGTGGAAGGGGGAGTTCCACTGGATGTGCCCATTGAGTCCCTGGCTGTAACACCACCCCTGTCATCACAGGGAGCACCAAAAGAAGGTAACATCATACTGCTGCTTCATTATAAATCAGGGAGTGACAAGACATGTGCATGTTCCTCATCCTTTCAGAAATAGTAAATTAACAATAAGTTTCTCAGGATCATCTTTTATTAAAGATAAATTTCCCAGAAATAAGCATTATGGGGTAGCAGGAAACTTGCATTTAAGGAAAGATTTTCTCTTCATTTTTATGCAGTTGTATCTTAATAACCATCTTCTATCTTTGCAAGTTGTCTTGCAAAAAATGGTAATTAAATAATTAAATTATAATAATATATAAATAATATATAATATATTATCTATAATATATAATAAAAATATGTACTATATAATAAATTATATAAATTTAATAATTAAATCATAATTTAACAGTACTACTATGATGTATTAAGATGTATTTGCTTTCTACACTTCTGACTTGTATTAAATGTTTATATCATAATTTCATACATTATAACATATCTTGGACTTTCCCAATTGTATAGTTATAAAACAGGCATACTTTTGGGGGTTGAATTTATCCTTCCTTTCCTGGACAGGATCCGTATTTAGAGACAGTGCATAAGCAAATCCTAGTTCCTGAGCTATAAATAAATCCAAGCATATACAGTATACAAGTTGGAATATCATACACACAGCATATATGCTATGGTGCTAGAAAATGAGCAGGAAACTTGATAAATTTGAGACTGCAAATTATGCAAAACCTCATTGTGCCTAATTCTTCACCAAGTCTGTAAGAAGGATCTCCCTATCTACACCAACTCATGAATTTACCACAACATCACTTCATTTTGAACCATCCTGGTGTAACCTATACCTGTTCCAAACTGATACTCACCCAGTTGTGACTGTATCCAAGTTTACTTGAAATAACTATGTTTAGAGCTGCAAGAGCCAGTGAAGTCCATTCTCCTTGCTCTGGAGTACATGGATGGAGAGAGTTCTCCAGCACCAGCAGTGACAGAGCTGAGGATTGGAGCCATACAGACAGCTCGGTTTGCATTCAAGAAGGTGAATATAATTAAAAATTAATTTAAAGTGCTGTTTTATGCCAGGTGCTGGAAGGAGTACCAACAGCGTACAGATGGCTGTTGGTCCTTTCTGTCAAATCTGTAAACTAAAAAGTACAGCTTTCAGGGTTACTGATAAACTATACATTATAAAAGCATTAGTGTTTGAAAAGGAAAGATAATTTTTCAGGGGCTAGTATGAGAGATCAGCAATGTCATATTAAGTCAGCAACAAATTTTACCAGTTTGCTCTCCTAATTCTGAATATATGAGTTTGAGCACAGAGGTGGATTACAGGTCCAACCCTTTGTTTTTAGTGTAGTATTTTGTGACAGATTGACATGTGAGTAAGACGGGTACTTGGCCTTTCAAAGGGTGGTAGTAGTATGGCAAGCAGCAGCATCTGGGCAACGCCACCTTTAATGAACAGTCCTGGTGCCGGCTGTAACGGGTCCTGTGCGTGTCCTGTCTCCTGCAGCGCACAGAGTTCGCCTTCCATGACTTGCCGCTCCTTCAGCAGAAGGGATTCGTTGTTGAGCCTGCACAAGGAACGATCGAGTGGGGTCAAGTCAAACGCATCCGTGTTTCTTGGGTGCCACCTGCTGACTTCTGCGTAAGTTACACTTGGTATGGCGTGTGGCGGCTCTTGACCGAGTTGAACGAGAAACACAAAAGGTGATCATGAGGCCGTCAGCGGTACAAGCTGTTTTGACGCATGTAGTTACCAATGGGAGCATAAGCTGGTAGAAACACCGAGAGGAGAATAAAAGTGGGAACAACATGTTTGATTTGGAGGCTTGCAACCTCCCCATGGACTTGCATTTGGTGGTGTAGTGAAAAGAACAAGCATTAGTCAATGGCACCTTACACAATTTAGTGACGTGTGAGAAGTTATTCTGCCTTATATAGTGCCAAAATGCTGCTGATGATAACTCAGACACAGCTTTGATCACACTGACATGAGCTGTGCAAGAAAACCTGCTGACACAGAACTACGTTTACATGGACCATTGTGCCACAGTGTTCTTGTTTCTTTGGCTATGGGCTGCCTTCTCCTGGTTGTGTTCCTAGAAGTCAGTGGGGCTTTTTTATTTTCCACTTCATAAACTGCTTTATGAACTCCGTTTCTCTGTCTGCTTTTGCCTTTTTGTGCTGCAGAGTCTGGGTGTGAGACCCAAACATCTCTGCAGGGCTGTGTTTGTTCCTCCTGGTTCATCTGCTTGGGCAATTCTGGAGACTGAAAGAATACCTCCCTGGCTGTTGTGAGCTGTGTGGGAGAGCTGAATGAGTGGCTTGTTCCAAAATTAAAAGATTGCTGCTATCATGTGCAGAAAGAATGATGTAAAATTTCTGGCATGATGTATCAGGTGGACATCATGCCTCTTGGTAACTACTGGCTGTTACACAAAATTTAACACTAACTTATGTTTAATAGGAGCCATTTTTTTCCCTACACTCACTGCAGCATAGTCTGTTGCTGTTGTGCCCAGCTACCATGGTTGTAATGTGTTGATGCTATCTGTAGCACTCTGGAGATGGAATGCTTGGTCATTGCCACTTTATTTACTGCACTATGGGCATTGTGTGGGGATATAAAAGAGCCAACAGGGTGGGATGAGGGGTAATCTCTAACTGCAACTGGTGCACCTTGCCACTGTGATGGAAAATACATGGTTTAGACTGGGATAACTAATCTGTCCTATTAAAAAAAAAAAAGCTTTGGTTTTATATATGGTTTTTTTTGTAGGATGATGACCCTCCACTTGTGACAGCCCTCCTGACCTTAAAAGGTGATGTTGAAGAATCTTACCAAATCCTCTTCATGACAAAAATTGTGCCTGCGTTTGCTCCCACTGAGTGAGGGAACCAAGCTAAGTGAAAAGGAGGACAGAGGCCTATATTACTGGGAAATTAGTGCATCTCAGTACTTGGGAAGATTTTGAGACTGTTGCAAATGTAAGGGGAGCAGAGAGGTGGGAAGGAAGGTGACATTTCTTCTTTTTTCCTGATAAAATTCTACTTAAACTTTGCTTCCACTAGTTTTGTTTTCAAGCTGACTCAGTGACAATAATCTGGTAGTAGAAGAAAGGATTAGTGAGGGCCCCAAGGAGAGATATCTGCTGTGTCAATCACAGGGTCTGCTGAAGGTGAGCATTTCCTCAGGAGCAATGTCTCTTTTACATCTACATGCGTGAGTTTCAAACTATGTCTTTTTCCCCAATTTCAGATACATTTTAATAGATTTGGAAAATCCTTGATTTTTTTCCTTTTAAAGACCAGAATAAAACCTCAAGTCTCTTCTGCATCGTTTAGCCAGACATTTTTACAAAAACCTGGAAAATCTTCCTGAAAACACATGGTCAAGAAGCAGTGACTGTGCTGAGCATAGTTAAGACGCTAGGTCATGACTCTCCAGGAATTGTCTATTTCTATATTTGCTTTCCTCTGAATTCTAACTAAGAGCAGATCTCTGCCTGTTAGTAGGGAAGCTGGACTGTCCTGCAGGTGTAGCTTCTGTCAGGAAGCCACAGCTAGTTCAGGGAAGCAAAAACTGCAGAGGTACAGTCCTGTGGGGAATGAAGAGACCAGAACATCAGCAGACACCTAGAAACACAGATAATCTTTTAAACCTTGTATCACTCTTTCTTGAATCACAGTAAGCCTGTGGCAAAATTCCCTCAACACCACTCAAAGGCATATTGCTGTTTGGCCCTGGATACCAGCCCCTTTAGGTATTGGAAGACTGTTACAAGGTCTCCCCTGAGCCTTTTTGGCTCCATTCTGATCTGTTCTCATTTAATAATGTATCAAGTGGCTGTAAAGTTACTTAATTCTTCGATCTCAAGATTTGCAGATGCTGAAGCAGTGATCATCACCATGGGAGGCAGCAGGGCTGGGAGTGGGTGGCAGTGCCAGCCAGGGACAGCACTGCCCACAAGAGCAGCAGAGGGTGTTCCTGCTGGCACAGTTGATCAGGCACATAATGAGGTTTATGTGCTGATTCTCTCAGAGTCCTTGCACCCTGGAAGGGAGATCAAATGGACACAATACAGAACTGTTCCAAATAGTGCTGTGCATCTGGCAGTTACCGAGCAATAGGGAAGTTTTCAGAAAGTGAGGAAGGGCACTAAATTCATGTAGATTAACATAGTTACTTGTGCTACATTTTAAATTAGTGCTGAGCCTCTTCAGAATCTTCAGAATGTGAACTTGCACTGTCAGTCCACTGAGAATTCAGGAAGTCTTCTGAATATTATGATTTCACACTGAATTTTGAAACTGTCTTCATTCTTGGACCACTGAACAAAAATTTGTGCGCTTTCAGCTTTGGATCTAAATGCCAGCATATACTACTTGGCTCTGATGCAGTTCTATTGCAATAAGAAAGCAATTCACATGTGTGTATGGTCTTTATAATCCTTAAAAAGCTCTTAACTAGCTAATTTCTAAACCAAAGGAAGTGAGAGAATACATCCTAGTGTCATACACGTCTTGTTAATGCATGTTCTGCTTATCCAGGGTCTTTAGAGATTGCTTCACACTTACAAATGCAGCTTTTCCTAAGTGAGCAACGGTCCCATGACCCTGAGCAGTCTTCGAGGAACGCACTGCCTGCAACACCACTTTAGAGCCTTGTGGACAAAAGCACTGAATGTCTCCTGGAGAGCAGTCAGCTGCGGGGCTCAGATGGAGGAATCCGACGGCACTGCCCCGCTACTCCCCGCTACTCCCCGCTACTCCCCGCTACTCCCCGCTACTCCCCGCCGCCCGCTGGGGCAGACGGGTCAGCGCCGGACCCCGGAAAAGGCCGGCCTCCAGCAGCCGCTCCGAGCGGCAGGCAGGGCCTAGGCAGCCCCTCCCGGCACTGGGTGGGTGTTAGAGGGGGCTGTCCGTTCCCCAGCCGGGGCTGCCGCGGGTCCCCGGGACGCTCCGCTCGTCCCAGAGGAAGCTCCGCCTGTCGCGCCGCTCTGCTGAACCGTCTGCTGCGGCGTCCACCCGCGTGAACGAGGCGTTTTTCCTCTGGCCACCTGCTCAGCTGGTTGGGGTTTCCATTTCCCAGGCATTGCTCTGCCCTTCTGAGAGTAACTGCGAGAGCTCTGGTTGGTGAGTGAAGTTTTCTAACGTCTGTCACCGAACTGTTCTCTTCGCGACGGAGTGGCAGGTTAGAGCTGACTGACAGCCGTTCCTCACTGCCACTTTGTCTCTAAGATTGTCAGCAGTTTACAAATCTGGCTTGGCTGCCCTTGCTCTGTACCTAAGGTGAACGATCCTCTCTTTTAATATGACGCCGAGGTGTCATCTGCCAAAAAGCAAACGTGGAGATCTTCTTGAGCAGATCCTCTTGTGCAGATCTGTGCCAAAGGATTCAGTTGCCTGAAACCTGTAGCATTCAATCCAGCAAGGTAGAGACCTGTGCTACTGTTGGGGCAGCTGCACTTCCAAAATGCAATAGAAGCTGTTCTCCTTTTCTTGTACCATAAGTAGATCTGATCCCCACATTCCTGGCAGTATTTGAGCTATGAAAAAGTTATTTGAAAGTAACTGTGGGGAGCAGGCAGTTGTCTTAGGCTGGGATTTTCAGGCTGGCCTATGGCATTAAGTACCTTGTCTCAGTAAACTTTAAATAACTCAAATTTGCTTTTGGAGATACCAGCGTTTGTAGTTCTCTCTCCTAAGCAACAGCAAAGTACCACTTTTTTAAAGCATTTGTCGACTCAGAAGCCAGCTTTTACAGTGGGATTATTTGCATGTCCTCAGCTGGAGTAGTTTTACAACTATGAAGAACAGTCCTCTGAAAGGAACTCTAAAGGGTTTTGTCCTGTGCTCTTGCTGATTCCTTTCCCTTTTTCACCTCAAAAATCATGTGAAATTTACTCCCTGTCATAAATTTGCTGTTTGTAGATACTTAAATCAGTGAGTCATCTGTCTTCCTTCACAGATGCCCTCAGAACATGTCTAATTGGACCAGTCTGTGGTACATCTGGTAAGTTTACTGTTAGCCCTACGAACCCAGAATAATTTGAATGTTCTGATGAACAGTAATTGCAGTAAGGCAATGGAAATGCTCTGCTCTTGGGCAGGAGGGAGGAGAGGGCTTCTCCTAAGTGTTGTGAAAGCTGCCAGTATATTGCAGATGAGCCCACAAGGGAGATAAGGTGTCAGGCGGGTACGGCATTTGTCCAAGGAGATGTCATCTGCCCTTTCTGGGTACAGCTTAACTTCCAGGCCTGTTAGTCTTGCTGAACAAGAGAGCTCTGCAGAGCACTCAGCGCTGTGGTGCCTCATGCACCTTCCATGGCTATCTGCCTCTCACAGGACAAGAGGTTGTTCACTGGCTGTGATCTCTAGCCCTTACAAACCTTGTAAATGGGTAAACTTTTGGCATAAGTGATTCACCTCCTGCCTAATACAGACATTCTAGCTACCAAAAAACTTTAACATTGTTTTCATAGTTTGCATTCTGCCAGTGTGTTAACTTTTCTTACGCGTAAGTGCTACCTTTGGTTTGGAAAAAAGAACAGAACACTACCAAGGCTATTTCTACACATATTTAGGGGTGGAATATAACTCTTAACAAGGAACTCGGGAACATGGTGTCATGATTTAAGCTCAGACAGTAACTCAGACATAAGGTGAAAACACAGCACTGTGCCAACTACTAAGGAGAAAATAACTGTTACAGCTGAACCCAGGACACATGTCACAAAGTAATTCTTGTCAAGCCATTTCAACTTTGTCCTAAGGCCTGCTTCTTTACAGCACTGTGAAGCACTTCTTATTACCTTGCCTTTTCATAACACATCTCATTGCTCACCTGGCTCATGAGAGAGTGGATTCATTTGAGAAATTGAAGGGTGGGAAGGTTGAGTTTCAATTGAGAACCCAAAACACCAGCATCTTGACCTGCATGCATTACAAATTGTTAAACTTTATTAAACAACAGGTAGAGAGAAAATTGTGTTTTCAAGACATACTGCAAAATCTAATTTCTGTTCTCATTTATTAATACAGATCCTATCCTTATAAAAGCTTGGAGTGGCTTTTCCCTCCAAGTACATACCATTCTTAGAGTTGAAAGCAGAGCCATTCTCTCATACATGTTGAAAATACAACCTAAGATAATTAACATTACTGCATCTGTGAGCCAGAAGGGATTGTACTGATAGCCACAGCAATACTTTAACTTGTGATAAAGTGTTTGTAATCCAACTTCCCAAGTCAGGATCCAGAACCCATTCAGAACTAAACCTAGGAGGTTTGGCCTTTCACCCATTTAGAGAGAAATTGTATTCAGCTCTGGAAGAAGTAAAATATAAGCAATGAAGTTTTGGTGTTCTCTCTCTTTCTCTAAGGTTAATCTTGCTGACTCTGTTCCTGCTTCTGCTCTGTGGGATCACAGCGAGCTGCATCAAATTCTGCTGCCGAAAAAAGAGACTTCCAGTGGAAACCTTCTCTAGGCACCCTTATGATTTGACAGTTATTGCTATTGATAGTGACAGCACTGCCCATAGCACAGTGACCTGTAAGTATGTGCTGGAAGTATCTGCTGGGATTCAGCAGTGCTTTGCTACTGAACATATGCCTGGAATTCTGTGGCCAGTCCTTGGGATAAGGGGGACTTTCTGATGTACTCCCCAAAAAACTTTCAGCCCCAAAGGGTGGGCAGTAAAGATAAAGGGGGGTCATGAGGGCACCACAGTAAGTGGGTGCAGAAGACAAGCAGAATTTAACTTGTCCATGGTGGGTTACCCCCTTGAGTGTTGTCTCCCACATCTGTTCTTATTGCCATTCCCTCATTTTTTTAACTTTTCTGCCCCTCTCTGTTTCCAACTATTCCAGCCGCAGTTATCTGATGTGAGGAGTTGTTCACAGTTGTTCATGTATGAACCCTCTGTTACAACATACATGTACTATGTCGGGTATTTCACAGTCATTACTGGATATTGATATGCAGAGATATTTTAAATTTTGACTGCTTTCTTTTGGAGAATGTATAATTTCATCATAGGTAATTTTCTATACTGATAACTTTTAGTATATAGTGCATGACACCACAAAAATGAATCCATAATTTGTTGGAGAAAAGCAGGATTAGCCCTTCATATATCAGCCTTCCGTGAAGGTGTTTGTCGTGATTTAAGCCCAGTCAGCAAATCAGCCATGCAGTTGCTCTCTCACTCCCCCCCTCTCCCCCCCCCCCCCTCCCAGAGGGATGGGAGGAAAATCGGAAGAATTTAACTCCCACAGGTTGAGATAAGAACAGTCCAGTAACTAAGCTATAACACAAACCACTGCTGCTGCCAACAATGATGATAACGGAAATAACAAGGGAAGAGAATACAACCTCTCACCACCCACTGACTGACACCCAGCCTGACCAAGCAGTGATCTAACCCTTCTGGGTAACTGCCCCCATGATGTGCTGTGGTATGGAATACCTCTTTTGTCAGTTTGGGTAAGGTGTCCTGTCTCTGCTTCCTTCCTGCTTCCCCTCCTCCCTGGCAGAGCATGAGACTCAGAAAGTCCTTGGTCAGAGTAAACATTCTAAGCAGCAGCTAAAAACATTGGTGTTATCAGTACTGTTCCCAGGCTGAAAGTCAAAACCACAGCAGTGCACCAGCTACTAAGAATGAGAAAAAATACTGCTACTGCTGACCCCAGGACAGTGTTTAATGTTTGGGTTTTTTTCATTCCCTTTTTCACAGCATACAGCTCATGGCAGTACCCTTTAAGTGCCCCTATTCCTTCAGTATTTGTGGATATGGATAAGAACGCTGTGTCCCTTCCAGCTTACAGTCTCTATGCAATGGAGTTGCTGCCTTCTTACGATGAAGCTGTCCAAACAGGCAAACAACACACTGAAATACCACGGATAAGCCAGAAATGCAATGACATCCCTGGACAGGTGATATCTGGTAGGATGAATCCTATCCAGTATTCACTTGGTACAAGCAACAGATATCTAGCAACACAGGCAAATTCAGGAAATTCAGAAGATGCAACGCAAGAACAGCTGCAGCCCTGTGACTCATTTCAGATGGGGAGTAAAGGAAGGGAAGGAGAGTAAAAGTTAAAGAAGGCATGAAGAGTTTGGTTTTCCAAGTTAGGTTATGATGGAAAGATGTTTCCTTTCATGCCCTTGTAATGATCTGTCAGAAGAAATGTTTTCTGTGACTGCTGTTATCTCCTGTTAAAGCTTCTTCAAGTATACAAAATGAAGTAAAAGGGCAGCTGTTTAAAAACGCCTGTAAAAGTGGGACATGAATTGCTTGTTCACATTCAGATAAAAACAATAAAAATATTCCTTGTGTCCAGCATATAACGATAAAAAAAGGCAGGGGAATTTTGCCATCTCGGGAACACACACGAAGAGTCAGAACAGTACAAACAGCAAGTTGTTCCAGAACAGAAGCTTCCCAGACTGGAGTGGAAAGGGAACCCTAGCAAGTCACACTGAATAGCCTCTGTAGTTTCTCTTCTTTTGAGAACATTAACTGCCCAGAAAATGGCTGGAGTGCAAATTGCTGCATAATGGTCCATGCTCCTTAAACTGCAGGACAAACAAGGACAGGAAAGCCTGTGGAGGGAAATATATTATGCTGTGTTTCACAGCTAGACACAAGGAATGAGACAGGTGAGAAAAGATACTTTCTTTGTCAGTCATGAAATGCAAAGGGATTGTTTCTGAGGGTTTTTTTAATCTTTAAACTTGTATTTTCAAGGCCAGGTGGCTTGTGGGCTGGACCTTTTTTGCTACTTAGTTTTGCCAGTTACAGTACAAATTAGTCTGAAAGAGACACTTTCACACATGGTTAAGCATTACCGATGTGTTTCAAATTTTCATCAAATATTTCCAAGATGGCTTTATACCTTATTTTCTGCTCAGGTGTCAGGGTCACAGTCAGTACAGAAAAGAAGAAATCAAAGATTCCTGACAGCTGTGCCACCTAGCATAAGTTATAACTACAAAATACCAGTCCGGGCAATAGTCCAAACAAATTACGCTTTAGAGATAATTCTTTGTGAAGTACTGATAGCAGGGATAACTGCTATGCATCGTGTTAATACAGAGAGCTTGGAGTTGATTACAGTGATCTCAACCCAAGCAAAAATATGGGCTATGAGAGGCCTTTTTTAAAATGACAGCTCTTTTCCTTTTCTTGCCCCTCCAGTATTCCATCCACTCCTGAGTAGTGATTTTCTTTGAATCCTCTTTAGCAAGGTGCTAATTCATCTGCCTTTAAAAACATGCACAATCTGCAGGATGGTTCATTGCTGTGAGATTAGAGTTAATGTTGGCTGACCTGCTAACAAAAATATGACTGATAGTCTTCATTTTTGCTGAACTTGCTTTGGCAGCTCTGAAAAGGGGCTGCCTCCTGCAAATATTTGGGTGTCTGCCATTAATAAGTAGTAAAAGTGGTGGGCACAGAGTCTTGCACAGCTTTTAGAAGACTATTTTGTGACAAGCATTACTGCAAGAACTACTCTGGAAATGAGCAGTAATGATTTAAAAATTAAGATCTCTGCCAGCCAACAGGACTGAGACTAGAATCTCTCTTACACGTTTATGGTATGTGAGCTGCTCATGAGTCCATCTCCCTAGAGAGAAGTGTTGGTTCTGTGTTTAACTTGCATATAGCTTACTGTGAGGGTTGCAGGAAGAGACTGGTTCAACAAACCTGCTTCTCTTCTGTCTCTCTGTCGTTCTTAATTGTACTTCTCCTGGTTTATTCTGTCCTTTGCCTTCCTTTTCTATGTCAAGATGGAGACTAGGCATAACCCAGTGTAACTACTTGGATGTCTCTAACTGGAAAAGCAATATATGCCCAGTCCTGGGTGTCTCTGAGTCACAAATATAGCAGATGTATTTTTATTTATAGAACTTTTCCATCAGGGTAGCACTCAGAAACAAATCCTATGCCTTTTGAAGAAGAAATATCTGTTGGAGGGGAATGGCTGAGTGCTCACTCACTAATAGAAACAGGAATATAAAACCAGGCAAATGAAAAAACAGTGACTGTCACAAGAGGGCAGGCCTTCACTTTCCTGTATATTACGCTTACATCACCACTGGGACCAGCTTTGTAACCGATGAGCTATTGGTACTGCAAAGAGGTGAGGGTGCTTCTAAGGCTCAGGTTTGCTCTGTTCTCCAGAGAACACTCAAGGACTGAGCTTGCTTGAGAAGGATGGGAGAAAAATCACAACAGTTTGACTTGTCTTTGTGATTTTTCTTACACAGTAATGCTGAAGGAAATGAGTTTGTGTGTGTGTATGTAGGAAGCAAGTGTCATTTGACATAGCACAGTGAATGAAGCACTTAAGTTTTTTAACCTGGCTTCCTAGGAAAAAGGGTGTAATCTGGTGGTTTTTTTCTAACACATAAGGAAAAGCCTTTTGTCTTGACCAGGCTGCTGCCTTGTAACACGCTTCATTAATTTAAACATAAAGTACTTGTTAACATAAACTCCTGATCTAATCAGCCTGCAGGAACACAGAATTTTCTTTGCATGTCAAAAGCAGCTCAGTTGGCTCCTCAGTAGTGATGTCTCAGCCCTTTATCACAATCAACCAGCTCCTCACAGACAGCTGGTACACAAAGCTGTGCCCAGTCCTTTGTCTTTGAGGAAGCAGATTCCACCCACAACTGTTCATTATTTACATCTCCACCTAACAGGTTTCTTCAGCTCAACAACATTGCAGAAGTTGTGCCCCTCCAGATCATGACTAAGGGATTTACAAATTCCATTTAAACTCCTGCAGCAAAGAAAGAGCTCCCTTACCATCTTGAAAATAGTTGTGTAGTAAATCCAGTTCGTCAGTTAGAATCATTAGTTGCATGTGGGAACACAGTGAGAGAAAATGATCCTTTAATGAGCTAATGTCAGATAAAAGAATTAAAAGGTCCATCACCTGAATCCTAGTCTAGACAAGCAATACCTTGAAAGTGTTGCTCTCACATGCCTTACATAGCACTAAATAGGAGGCAGTAGGATGTAAAAGTCTGTTGATCACCTGGGTCATTTCTGTTTAATTGGGTAAGTTGAAGAAAGAGACTTTCTTGTTGCTATAAATAAAAGTAAACTTACTAGCCAGCTTTGATTCAGTACCTGTTTTTGCAATATGATGGAAAGGGATACTGTTAGCTCCTTTCCCTACTGTATGGGTAGAATAAACTTGTTTGCTTTAACTGATGTTTTAAAGGTCACTAAGCAAATCCAAAAATGTGGAATAGAGATTAATGCTCTGTTTTCATTGCTCTGTCTTCATTCTTACTGCTGTTTTGCATTAAAGTTTCTCTCTTGATGTTTGCTTTGTATTCTGCAAAGCTCTGTTAACTTTTGGTGTGGGATATGGCTCTATAGTCCTAGAAAACTTGCTTTTTTGTTGATGATTTTACTGAGGCTCAAAGAGTAAGCGGGATACTTTCAAAACCTAGACATTGTGTTCCTTTGTGTTTATTCTACTGAGCATGTTGGAGGAAAAGGACTACTCTTAAAATTTACTTGTTCTTACTGGATATTGTGATTTGAATTTTCTTATTTGGCACTGTTCAGCATACAATTTTTCTTCTCTCATTTATCCAAAATGGTCATTTTGCCAGTTATTTTCTGTTGTTATCCTCTGGCTGTGTGAAAGAGCTTATGATAAGGAGATGTACTGCTGGAAAAGTTGGTGCTTACCTCACTGTTGGCAGCTTGCAGTCTTGCCTCTCCTCTCACAGGTACATGCACTCATCATGAGCGCTTGTGCTCAAAAGGCAAATGCAGACTTGGAAGTAAATTGCCTCAATCATTCAAAGGCTTTATAGCCCAGAGCAAATTATGCCTTGGCTCTGTCATGGAATTCAGGTTGCAAATCACTTAGTAGCCAAGCTTATTAACAATTTAAGTAAAGTGGTACATCTATAATGGCTTTTATAATCGATGCATTATAATCTTTGGAGAGTATCAAGTGGTAGACCTGAAGCATCCAGACTGGGGCATCAAGAAGGGTCTGAACACAGAAGAGAAAAACCATTTCATTTTCTACCTTGTGGCTGCCTTTTTCTGCTTTGCTGCCCTCAGTAACTTAGAAGGAGGTTTGGGGTTGTCTGTTTACTGACTGCTGCTCAACTTTACCAGATGGAGTTTTTGAGGGAAAAGAATCACTGTCATTGCCGGTCTGAGGCATGGAACACTCAGACAGGTGTGAAAAAAAAAGAAAAAAAAAAGAAAAGGAGAATTTTATTTTCCTGCTTCTTGGAGATTAAAAAGAAATTTGGAAATGTAAAAGATAGGCCCAGGATCTGTGTGAGATACCTGATGAGGTGATAGTAGGAGTCTTAGGACAGCAGTTTACTTTACAAGATTGCTGATGGGATCGAATGTCCTGAGAGATACCACCACAGATGTAAATGTGAAAAAGAATGCTACTCCTTTGTCAGTCTGTACACGCCCTTAATTCCTAGAACTTCAATTTCTCTCTTGCTGAAACTCGGCCTTTATTCTGTAAACTGTAATCTTTTGGTCTAGTTCAGAAGTCTCTGTAGTCTGTTTTCCACCCTCTGAAAGCTTATCAGATCAGATGTGGCAGGAAGCCTTGCTCAGCTCCATGGGGCAAGAGATGCTATCCTATTTAATCCTGAACGACTTCCCAAGTGGCTGTGTCCCTTGTGGAAAGGCAGTTGTCAGAGACACTCCAGTGTTCCATGGAGAAAGCTTCGACTTTCTGTTTCCTTCTAGAAGTTGTTCTGCACTGCACATAAGGTCTCATCAGCTGTTTTTGAAAGGAAAATAGCTGTGATTTGCTAACCAGAAGGCCATAAAATAAATACACCATGTGTATTTGGCTAACTTGTCCCTCCGCCTGTTGTTCTAGCTAACAGACTATGCTGTTTTCTTCCACGAGATGGCACAATTGAGCCCGAGCGGCCGGTGAGGGATCTCGGTTTCCAGACGCGGAGCTGACAGGCAACGCGTGGGTCGACTGAACTGTGAGAAGATTATTTGGAGGAGAGTTATACACTTATATTCCTTACTTTAATACCGCACATTTGGAGTAGACTTCTTCATCTCCATAAAAGGTCCCTCATACTTGCTATAAAACACTGAAACTCAGCTGACTTGGGCCACATGGGGAGTGAACAAGCTTATGTTGGTTTTTTTTCACTGTAATAACTCAAGAAAATACCTGTGATAATGGATAGGGCTAGCTTTCAACTAGAACAGCTTGCTCAGGGCTTTGAGTTCACCGAGCATGGAGATGCCACTGTCTTTCTGAGCAACGTGCTCTAGAGTCTGACCACCCTTAGAGTAAAAGTAGTGTTCTGAATGTTTGAGTGGAATCTCCTGTATTTTGGGTTGTTCCCACTGCTTCTCATCCCGTCAGTTGGTGAGAAAAGCCTGCTGTCTTCTTTCACCTTTCCATCAGGTATTTGCACACATTGCTAAGATCCTTCCTGAACCATCTCTTCTTGAGGCCAAAGAATCCAAAGCTTGCTCATCCTCTTCTCATGTTAGATGCCTCAATCCCTTTATCATCAAAATTTTTCATCTCACCTTTTGTCCAGCTTGTCTGAATTGCCCAGGAATTTTTACCTGAATTAAAGTGTGACATTTTATATATTTCTCCTGAACATGGGCCTAGGTTAAACAGTTCCATAAAGCAGACCATGGGAAATACCACATGGGACGGATACCTAATCATTCTGTTTACCTCCTCATACTGTGCTGGCAGGCTGTCAGCTCTTCTGGTGCTACCCATGCACAGTTTGGTATTGAACTGTGTAGACAAACATTGTATCATCTCACATTGTATCATCTCATACAGGTAGAGTTGAACACAAGCTTGTGATTATAGCGTGCAGCTTGGGATTCTGCTGATCTGTGTTCCAATGGTAAGAAAATTGGCAAAATGAAATCAAAGGGCAGAAGAGAGAGGAGATTTGTCTAAATGAACCGTTTAATCAGAGATGGATAAGCTGCTTGAAAGCAGGAAAAGAAATGCAGTCTTCCTATTCCTTTGCATGGTGCTTTGGAGTGGAAGATGCTACATAAATGCATCTCCTGTGGGAGACTGTGCTTTAGAAGTACAGGAAATTGCCTGGATTAAAAAAGAACATAAGGAATAATGCTCCTTCAGGCCAGAAAAAGAAGAGAGATTTCCTTTCCTTTCTCTAGTTTATCTCATTATCACTAGCAAGAGAAGCATATTTCATCAGAGCTTGCCCTTGCCTCCCACAGGTTTCAATCAAAATTATTCATTATTAACAAAAAATATTTGCCCTTGATATTTTCTTCTAATATAAAGAAGATAATAAAAATATATAGTAATATAAATTTTTCCTAATTTTTTCTTCTGTGAATTGTGACTGGTGATGCTCTAAAACCACCACTCATTGGTGTACTGTAATAATAATACAGAAAAATCCAAAGTTTCTGATCAATTCCTACCTTTTTCTTTCCTAACATATCCTAGCATTTTGGGTATAAAACTTAATCCCCAAAATCTCTAAATTTTAATCCTTAATTGATGTGCAAGGTCCTAGGTAATGCATGTAAACATTATAAAGCAACAGACAAAAAGTCTGGATAAGGATAATTTGAGCACCTGTGGGATAAGTTTGATGCCTTCTTCGTCCATTTAGAATTATAAAACTCCAAGTGTGTATATGTGTTTAATTAGTTGACAGTTCTGTCTTATACAGCCCTTCTTACTTCTCTCGCTTCCTTTGGCCTGCTCCTTTCAGATGGCCATTTGGTGCCTGTTTCTTTTGTCTGTGCAGTCACGTACCCATGTACCCACGATTCAGGATTTATTCAGATGCCCAAATTACTTCACAAGTCTGAAACAACATTTAGAGAAATGAAACTAAAAAACCAAAAGGTCTGTTTCTTACCAGTCTGGAAATGGGGTGGGGGATGGAAGAGGCAACTGCTATGTCCAACAATTAGTCAAACTGTTATTTATGAATTCACAGAAACACATGCATACCTAAGCACAGGTGTGGATGCAGAAGGGTCTTTCTTCAAACCCTGCATGTCTGCATTTCTAGTGATTCACATCTTAAGCTGTTGCTACATTGTCTTGAATTCAGGGAAGGCTCCAGCATAAATCTCTGGCAGAGGAAGTTCAGCTTCCTTTCCAGACTTCCTTCCTCCACCTCCTTATATGCTGAATAGCAGCGAACATATTTAAGTTTTGCCTGTGCTGAGTGAGAACTTAAGACTAAGTACAGCAGTTTGTGTTTTACCCAGTAACTTCAGCTGACGTGTCTGAGATGGGCAGTGCACAAGACAGTGGTTCTTTGAGATTTAATCCCCAAATTATCGTGAACTGTTGAGTTGCATTTTGTAACGGCACACAAAGCTGTGCCTAGTCCCTAAAGCAAATATTGTCAAAAGTGGTAATAAAGATGACTTGCTGGCATTCAATCCCGCTTCCACAGTGAATTAGGCAAAACTCTTATTGATGATAGTGGGGAAGTTAGCTGTAATGTAAATCTGCTACAATTGCAGAGTAAGAAAACCTATGGGCAACCAGGTCTGGCTCAAGTTAATGCCTAGGCTATTGCTACTTTTAGTGATCTAATTTCACGTCCTACATTTTTACCTAGTCTTCAGTGTCCTTTAAAAGCAACTTATTAGATTCCAGGCTGAAGGCCAGTCAGTCCAGATGTCCAGTTTGAGCCTCAAAACAACTTCAGCTACATTTTAACTCAACTCTGGAAGTGCCTGTTAAGTATACTAGGGTGTCATGGGTTCAGCAGCAGCAGTCATTTTTCTCCTTCATAGTAGCTGTTGCAGAGCTGTGTTTTTTGATTTTGGACCTGGGAACTGCGCTGATAACACCACTGTTTTCAGTTACTGCTTGGTAATGTTTTGGTCTGACCAAGGACTTTCTCAGTCTCATGCTCTGCCAGGGAGGAGTGAAAGCCAGGAGGAGGCAGAGACAGGACACCTGACCCAAACTGACCAAAGAGGTATTTCATACCACAGCATGTCATGCTCAGGATAATGTAAAAATGGAGGGCAGAGACCCAGAAGGTTGGGGGTATACTGCTTGGTTGAGCTGGGTATAGGTGGTGAGCAATTATATTCTTTTCCATTGTATTTCTCTTGTCATTATTATTATTGGTGGTAGCAGTAGCGGTTTGTGTTATACCTTAGTTACTAAACTGTCCTTATCTCAGCCTGTGGGAGTTGCATTCTTTCGATTCTCCTTCCCATCCCTCCAGGAGCAGGAGGAAGAAAGAGGGGGGAGTGAGTGAGCAAAACTGTGTGGCTAAGAGGCTTAAACCATGACACAGGGAAATGATGATATTCAAAATGTGACACAATATTGAAGGCCTCTGAGCTGGTCTGCAGAAACTGGCACTATTTTGTGATCCTTGCTCAGATTGCAGAAGCAATATAGCCACAGCAGCGAAGCATGGCAACACACTGATGTAGCTTACGATGCTTTCAGCTCAACAGGTAAAGTCCAGGACCATCTCTGGGATGTGTGGCTATGCTACTAGTGTTTCAGTGTACAGTGAATATATTTGCTACAAGAATGCATTCTTGCTATAACAAAACCAGCATGTAGTGTTCTCAGAGTGTGCATGGCTATGCTTTACCAGGCATAGTTTAGTCCATCATCAACCTACCTCCAGAACAGAACATGCTATACTGGGGAAAAGAACAGCAGCAGCACCTGCTTCAGTACCCGTCACCAGCAAAGCTGGAATAGACACTATACGGCTGCAATACGGACAAGGGAAGACAGGCCTGCCCAGCTTATTGCTCATCATGGGATCCAGAGTGCAGACTACTCTGAGTAGTTTACTAGGAAGAGGACTGCCAGAGAGCTATAGCCCTTTTAGCCCACTTCTGTTCCAAAGATCCCCCTCACTTCTCTGCCATACATATGCTGGCAGAAGTTGAGTACATAGATCTGGTTTTAACTGTAGCACAGGCTGAGCAAGTGTATTACTGAAAACAAGCTAATGCAGTCCATACAGATAGAGCAGATCACTGCCCTTGATTCGTATCTGTCTTTCTTGCGAGACATGTATTACTAAAAGGCAGTCTTCCACAAGGCTGGCAGAAAGTCAGCCATTTCTTGCTTTGGGAAGCAGAGTGTTTAAAATCCATACCATGTCACCTGCTGATTCACTCAGGAAAAAAAGAATACAGAAAGAATTACTGAGTTTCAGTCATTTTCAGGTGCTAAAAGTAACAGATTAATAAATAATAAATAGGAGTATTATCAGTAACAAATGCCAAAGGATGATGCAGTATCTAGATGTATATCTGTCTACTAGAGTATTTTAGTAAACCACAGAGTGCTTTTAGCTTTGACTCTAGTGTTAATTTTGGCAGTGGAAAGATGTTTTATTAAAGTACTAAATAGTCATTCCTTTTTATTTATATTACATTTGTCATGAGGATTAAAGCCCCAGTATAGAATTAGGGAGAGATGCAAAAATTGAAATGATCAATCTGATCATAAATAAATGAAACTCACTCTTTAAATAGTGAGAAGTACATTCACTTCTTATATAGCCTTGTTTTTCAAGGTTTGCTTTTTCTCCAAGGTGTTCTTTTTAAATCCCTTACAAGCTCAGCTATTGGTACATACATTATGATTGTAGCCCACAATCATTAGGACTGAAAATTTAAGCAAAAAGGTAGGAATATAGGGGAATGAAACAATTTGATTACTTGTTAAAACCATTAAATTCAAAGGAAACAAACTACTGGCTTTGAAGTACTCTCCAGTAATCTAAGCTGTTCAAAATACTGCAGTAAATTCACTCGTTTGAAATCGTCACCATACTTTTTTGTATTTTTTAAGTATGGGATGAGGAGTATATTGACATGTCAGTCTTGCGTCATGCGGAATCTTTTCTAGGATGTTCTAAAGCTTTTGGGAATCACTGAATTTAGTGGAGAATTTTACCTACTTGCAGCTACGATCCATAACCTCAAAATAGGATGCACCAACAATTCTCTAGATTGTTCTGCTGCTGTTATATTACCAATGCAAATCCCTCCTGGTACCAGTGTGGGAGAAGTCACAAAAGACACAATGGTCTTTATGTTTTATTGGATTAGCAAAATACACATCAGTAATATAATAGCATAACTCAGCCTAAACATACATAGGCAATATTACAGCTGTGTTGCTGAGCTTTTGTAGGTAAGAAATTTGTCAGCATGTTGCTCACAGTAAAATGTAAAACCTGTTTTCCAGCTGTTAGAATTCTCAAGCAAAAATGTCTTAAGTTAAGCATCGAAACTCAACACACTGTAATCGCCTACAAATAGAATTTGTTATCAGTTTCAAAAGTAGTTTGTTCAGTTAGCTTAAAGTTAAAGGTTTTTGGGCAACACTTGGGTTTTTTTAATATGTTTTCCTCCTAGTTCTATGCTTGTGCATGGAGACCTGTTACTACTGGGTAAAGCAGGCAGTTTATGTTACTTAGTCTATCTACTTTTTGAATGTGCTCCTTGACCCTCTAGAACTTGTTAGTCCAAACCTGTTTGTGTTTT
This sequence comes from Forpus xanthops, assembly GCA_032466535.1. NCBI lineage: Eukaryota > Metazoa > Chordata > Aves > Psittaciformes > Psittacidae > Forpus > Forpus xanthops. Next base: position 71,785 of record JASSUY010017571.1, read on the forward strand.
AAGGTTTATCAAAATATTTCCCATCAAAATTATTTCTTCAATAAATATTTTGGTTTGACTAAGCAAAAATATACATGTAGAGGGGCTTAATTTTTTTTCCACTTTGTGTAATTTTCTTTGTATTAAAAGTCAGTTTTGCTTACTGTTTATTTACTAATTCTTCCCAAGAGAGAAACTTCCTACTGGCTCAGACACACGCAAATATTTCCACATGCAAATTTTGCAAAATACAAGAGAAGAGTTTAACTTTTCTCAGCCTGTATCCCTGCCAATGGATTTTGAGAAGCAGAATCCAGTAATGGCAGCAACAGTAGCCACAATTTCTTCATCTCTGCCAATCCAAGAACCTCCAAGAACTTTGAAAGCATTACTGGATTTAATTTTCCAATACCATTGTGTGTTACTATGTCCATTCACCATAGGCACATATAAAGCAAAGGAGCTAAACAATTCCTTAAGAAGCAGCCTCCACAGCTAAGCCAAGAATAAAACTCAAAAGATTAGAATCCCACTTTGGAACTTGAAGCCTTTCTTCTCAAAGCAGCTGTAACCCATCTCTTTTGAGCTATATGGAAGAACTTTCAACAAGATTGCTCTGAAGGCAGGATAAACTCTAAATGGATTTTTCTTTAAACAACATAACTGATTAAGATATCAAACCATGTATTAACACTCCTGGAGGGAGTTGAAGAGATAGAGAGATAGTGGAAGCATGGATAAGAAGAAAACCAAAGTCAGAGTGCCTTTAAAGTAAACAACAACATTCAGAAACGATGGTTATCACCAAGGAGATGCTAAGAAATAGTATGTGAAATGCACAACATGGAAAGGTCTATATTGTATATAAATGGCACAGCCAACACAGTTTTTGGTGTTGTCAGTGGGAGTTATTTTCCTAAGAAAAGCAAGTCAGCACCTTGAAAACAAAAGGATATTTCATGGATTTCAACATGGAATTCTGTAACAAGCTGGTTTGTGGATACTGAGGAAACGGTGGAATGAAATAAAAGTTATGGTTGATTTTTTTAAATAAAGTTGTTAGAAACTATTCATCTTCCTTTTATCCAGTGCCGAGTAACTGAAGCTGCCCAACTCATAGGAAGTAAGGCTAGAGTGCTTTTTCACCTCTCTGTTCATGTTCATGACAGTATTTTCTCTTGCACTTCTTTTATAACCAGCTTAAGCATTCAAACGTTGTCCTGGGTTCAGGGTTAAGCAGTGGCAGTCATTTTTCTCCTTCTTAGTAGCTAGTGCACTGCTGTGTTTTTGACTTTTGGCCTGGGAACAGCACTGATAACACCAGTGTTTTTAGTTGTTGCTCAGTAACGTTTAGTCTGGCCAAGGACTTTCTGAGCCTTATGCTCTGCCAGGGTGGAGGGGAAGCTGGGAGGAAGCAGAGACAGGACACCTGACCCAACCTAGCCAGAGATATTCCATACCACAGCACGTCATGCCCAGGATGTAAAAAACCGCGGGCTGTTATCTGGAAGGGTTGGATCACTGCTGGGTTGGGCTGGGTATCGGTTGGTGGGTGGTGAGTGGTTGTATTCTTTTCCCTCGTTATTTCCCTTATCGTTATTATTATTGGTGGTAGCAGCAGTGGTTTGTGTTATACCTTAGTTACTGGACTGTTCTTATCTCAATCTGTGGGAGTTACGTTCTTTCAGCTCTCCTCCCCATCCTCCAAGGAGCAGGGGGGAAGGAAGAGGGGGGAGTGAGTGGGCAAACTGTGTGAATTACAGGTGGGCTTAAACCATGACAAACGTGCAGTGAAATTCTGACCATTAAGACATGTAAAACTCCTGCATATCGTGTTCATGTGCCTGAAATTCTACTCTGAGCTCTCAGAATAGTACTGCTTGGTCTCTGATAATCAGGCTATACTAATGAGGCAACTGTCTCTGTCAGTTCCCTTGGGTAGTGGCTTGAGATGTTTCACTTTGTGTGTTTTGTTTGGTTGCTTAGAACCATGAATTTTACAGGCAGTTTTTCTAACAAACAGGTGGTCACACAAAAGGGTTTTGCAGAATTGGGACTTTTGCTGACAAGGGGTTTGAGATTTGGGTATTTACTGTAACGGAATCCCAGAGGTCACACAAAAGTTCTCTCTACATAAATTAGAAGACACCTCACTCTTGTTTAAAGAACACCAGTTTTCAGCAATGCAGGATGTGTAGGCCTTCGTGGCAGGTTCTTTCATTCTCAACAGCAACTGAACAGCAAGGTAGAGAGGGATCCTGAGCACTCAAACTATGATTCCATTAGTTTGGGGTTTCACAGCTCAGTTCTGTAAAGAAATTTGCTCCCTTTGCTTCTCAAATGGTCTTCGTTAATTTCTCAAACTAATTCCTTCTGCTGTGATGAGTAAGGAAATGTAACATGCAGGTCTTTCTCAGAATCACTATATCACTTAACCTGCCCAGGCTGGGTTTAATGTACCATTAGAGTAAATCTTCTAGGTTTTCTGTGCAGTGCTTTCCTGTCCAAGACTAGCACAGCGGGGAACACACTAAACTAAACATACACAACTAAGCCCACACAACTGACTGGTGCTTCTTAATTACCTCTCTCACAACTTTCATCCCTAGCCATGTCATTTAATCATTTTGTATCTTCAGTTCCTAAAGCTCTTAGGGCCAAATGAACAACAGCCTACATCATCATGCAGTCTATGAATAACCCCTACACACCTTATATAACATTCACACCAATTTTTCTGGAGCTACCTTTGAAATAACAAGATTAGCATGCATATTTTATCCTTTGAGTTCTCTTCCACTGCAAGAACAGAGTGGTTGGGCTGAATTCAGTTGTCAGTTTTGATTGATGTGAATGACAGAAGTCTACCCTTTTTTTAGTCTATCCTTTCTTCACTCTGTTTTGCTCAATTTCAGTACAATTTCCCAAATAAATATTTGCTTCTTAATTATAGGATGTAACCATTACCGAATTGACTAATTTTATTACCTATTACAATTAAATTAATGACTACTTGAATTTCTAAGCATGCCTTATCCCTTTTCTGTATCACAAATAGGCTTTGTCTGACTACATATAGATTCTCAAAGGATGGTGGTACAAGTCCTCCAACTCCAAGTATTTTTTTCTTTGTGAATGCAGTTTTTGTTTGCTGGATTCTGGAATCTGCAGCAGCACTGAAGCTCTCCTTCCACTGCAGCAATGAAATGAAGTAAGGCTCTTTGAAAGAATCAGTATCTCCAATGTTTGGTAGCAGCTTCACCAGGACATACACCTATGCCCTGCTTCCAAAACTGCCATGTCAAGGATGGAAGAATGTTCCACAGGAATCTGATATGTAGCTAGTTGAGCAAACCCTTGTATCTAGAGGTATTTCTTGCAGGCAAACTTCACTGCACGTTGGATGTGTCTGACATCATGGAAACTTTAGAAGCTAGGCTGAATTCTCAATGTGGATTCTGAATTCTCAGCATCTCCAGGATACCAGTTGTTTTTCTGTTAGTTGCTCAGTAAGACAATGATCCCCTTGAGGAAAGTTCTTTTAAATGGGGAAATATTAGGCGTTAGGCTTTTGCATGGTGCTGGTTAAGCAGTTTGAGCAATTACTTTAAAGATTGCTAACTTAAAGAAAAACCTATAGGCGTGCAGTTGGTTGTGTGCACGTGTGTATTTATATAATGTTCAGATGTTGTAGAATCTGATTTTCAGGATTATAACAATGCCTTTTGTTGCTATTATAAGTGCAGAATAGGCTCCATACAGGAAAACTGAATTCTATTTTCTTCTAAATACCTTTACACTTACTCCTTCAGTTCTACCTCAGCTCTGAATGACATATATTCAGTACAAGATATGAGATTTTCAAATCTTATTTTATATTCTTCCATGTTCCTAGCAATGTTTGTTGTGATTCAAGCTACGCAAAGCCAGCTATGTTTGTTCCATGTCACATTCCATCATGCCCAGCTAGGACAGCCTCTTTGCCAGGAGCATCAAAGGACCTTTTAAAGCCAAGCTATGGCTTGCCAAGTTTAAAGGTACAGCAAAAAATGTAAACTAGTGACACACACTTGAATGTGAAGGAAAAAGAGAACAAGATTTTACACAATCCCCAGGACACAGAAATTCTGATTGTAAGGAAAAGCACCAGACCCCTGTTCTGGGTTTCTCAATATGAATTTGTATAAATAGAAGGGAAGAAGAAAAAAGGAGTGCTTGGTTTGGTAAGTGTACAAACCGGCTTGGACCAACTTTTAAGCAGCCATACATGTTTCGAGGTTCAAATTACTCCCAGCACCAAAGATCTGTTAGTCTGTTGAACAAGTACACATAGAGATTACAGAATTACATACTTGTATTGCACTGTGAGATTGTATCACATATAAACTACGATACAATCCTGCAGAGGTGAGACAAAGTTTCACAGATCTGATTACCATGATAGGTATGCAAGAAGACCAGTTATGTCACAAACATTCCAGGACTTTCACTCACTGGAAGTGCTACCCTGCTCTTAAACAACCTTGGCAGATGAGGGAAAAAAAAAATGGCATTTTTGGTTCCCAAGATTCCCAAGCCTGTATTTCACAAATATTTTAGAGCCTTCATAGCCTTTATTTCTACCTGCTGACAGCAGTCACAGACATGTAACAGTGAAAGCGAAGCCTGTAAGCTAGGTAGCAACTTTTGATGTGTATGCAATCACTGGCCCTGCTGAAGCAGATGCCCTATTAATCAGGGTTGGTAAAAGCATAAAACAATGTGTGACATAATTGTCTCCCATTTGGAAAAGTTTCATAGCAAGACTGAAGCAGCCATTTTTCATCTTAACAATCAATTTCTTTGTATTCCACAAAAGTCTTGAACCAATAATTTTTTTCACAGCCTCACTACCAGTGTGCTGTAGTGGTAGCATAACACAGGATTTGAATGACAAAGCAGCCTGCAAAACCAGGTTTTTCAGAGGCATAGAAGGTATGACAGATTCCAGATAGTTTTGCCATTATGTTTGAAATAGCTGAAGAAACACTCCAACTACTGAAATTGTCTAAAGAGTTGTCTAACTTGGTACGCTTTCTATAAAGAGATAGTAGCAACTGATTGAGAAAAAGGTCCAAGAAATTTTGCAACTGAGAATTCTGGAGCAACTTGCATACATGAGGTTTTCTTTAGATCTGAAACAAGCTCCAGCAGAAAAATGTCTATTTTTTCTTCAGCTGACTTAGTCAAGGAATCATAGAATAGTTAGGGTTGGAAAGGACCTTAAGATCATGGTCCTAGGATATGTGGAAGCCTCACGTTTGAGAAGTTTGATTATTTAGTGGAATTGTGTGAGCTACATTTCCCATCTTTTTCAGGTATTTTAATTCACTTTGGCTACCCTAGCTACTTCAAACTGGACTAACAAAAAAAACCATAAAGATTTGGGTTTGCTAGTTATGTATATTCGGTCTTCAGCTATTAGCAGATATTTTCAGCTGATTTTTTAGTTACAAACTGTACTTTTGTAATAGACAGAAACAGATATACATTGAATAAGTCCACTAATTTATGGCAATTTGCACATTCTTCCACTGAATATTGCAACCTGGGACAATTTACATATCTATACGCACACAAAAAGATTAAAAATGAAAAATAAATTTAAAAAATAAAGATAATGCATACATAGTAGCTTCTAGCACAGGACTATATATGAAGACATCAGAACTAAGCACAATGTTATACACAGTCATGTGACTCTTCTGACAGGTTTTATAATGCAGAAAACTGATTTGTCCAGATTTTGAAAACAAAACTAAAAAGCTCCACCTGCCCCACGTGGAACAACTCTCCTCTCTACTCTGCAAACAGTCTTCATACTAGCAGTACAACTACTTATCAATTTTTTCATTGGATAATTCGATGTAGTTAAGTCACTGGAACAGAAATGGGAGCTATTGCAATGTTGTTCTTTTACAAAAGAATAGGTGTAGTGAAAGCATTAGTCTGTGTTTATGTGATTCTAATCAACATGTATAAACACATTTAGGTGGTCCACTTTCCTTACCCAAATTCCATGGATTTGAAGATGTGGCAGAGTATGGTCTTATGGAGAGAAATTCCCTTTAGGTCTTGTAAAAGAGAGGATGCATAAAAAATAGAATGTGAGAGATTCCTAGGAAAGAATAAGTTCTGAATGAGAGTATTTTGGGGGGTGGGGGGGTGGGAATGGGGAGAGAGAGTTCAGGTACTATAATTATTCTACAACTAAAAGCACATAAGAGAATTATAAGAAGAAAAGCTATAGGTATTTTTATGATAAGACATGTCCAGTGGGAAAAAAAACATGCATTAGTTTATTATGATATAGTTAAGTCACAAAAAAAAATCTTCTGATCCATAACAAAATCTCAGTGCCGGTACTCTTTCGAAGAAGCAAAATGTGATTTCTTATTTAAGAACCTCAGAACATTTTTCTTTTCATTACATAATTTCTTCTGTATGATCTAGTGTCAGATGAAATTTTTCCTTAGCAAAGGAAGCTTTTTGTATGCTTCCTTTTTTTCTCACAATGTAGTACGTGGTCATTCTTTCCCAAACAAATCCACACAATTTTCCACAGGGCTTTTAATTTCTGCTGTGGATAAAAGCAGTCTCTAACAAAAACAAAACAAACAAAAAAACCCCAAAGAAACAAACAAACAAAAAAAAGCAAAATGCTTACTATAAAGCTCCATGGAGTTATTTTACTTAAATATTGCAGTCATGTGCGCAACTGCTTTTGGAATCTCCAGAAAACTTTGAAAATATCTAATGAACTTGTGATGTTTCTGAAACACATTTGGTCTACACTTTGCAGGTGAGAATGCTAGAGCAATCTCCAGCCCCAGTCTCAAGAACATTGACATATGTCCACCACCTGTACACATATGGTTCCACAGATTTTAATGGGGTAACGGCTGTCCACAATGTATGTTATCCATATTTCTTTCAGGGGTGGAACAGAAATTATTTCCCTATGGCTACTGAGGTGGAGACCTCATAGCAGCCTTCCAGTATCTGAAGTGGGCCTATAGGGATGCTGGGGAGGGACTCTTCGTGAGGGACTGTAGTGATAGGACAAGGGGTAACGGGTTCGAACTTAAACAGGGAAGTTTAGATTGGATCTGAGGAAGAAATCCTTTACTGTAAGGGTGGTGAGGCACTGGAATGGTTTGCCCAGGGAAGTTGTGAATGCTCCATTCCTGGCGGTGTTCAAGGCCGGGTTGGACATAGCCTTGGATGGCATGGTTTAGTGGGAGGTGTCCCTGCCCATAGCAGGGGGGTTGGAACTGGATGATCTTAAGGTCCTTTCCAACCCTAACTATTCTATGATTCTATAATTAATTCAGGACTGAAATTCAAGAATCCTGTATTCTAATTTCAGCAAATTCCCTATTTTGTTATTTGTAAATATCAGGGTGTAGAATTAAAGCTTTAGCACAGCATACAGGTTATTTAAAAGCAACCATTAGATTATTATAAATCGAACACTTTGACACATCAGGGTCTAATATTTTTTTTTCCTCACAGACAACCTAAATAATAGCCAATCCACTTTCTTACAATTTAATTAGCAAACCTGTTGTTTCGCTTACAAATTACACGTAATCAGGCCTAGCTCCCAAGAAAGCATGATGGTGAGTGACTGTTTTAAATGCTGGAGAAGCAAGAAACTGCTGGGGGTAGAATCTGCAGAAAAAGGGTTGGTCTCTTTAACCTTTTTTAAAATATTATTATTACAACATTCTTTCTGGATAAGGTATTAATTCATAATGTGCTATAATGATGTGGGGATTTTTTATTTATTATAAACCTATTTACACAGCAAGGTAATCTCATCTCTTAGAAAAAGTATAAACAAATTGAGGAACACTCCTACAGATTTAGACCTGTTGAGGGAGAAAAGGTGGTGCAATACTGTTATGTGTATTTACTTGCCGTAATGCAGTTATAATATTGCAGTATGGGAGTGCTGGTGTAAAATGATTCCATCTTGGTAACATCTGTCCTGCCTGGCTTATGTGAGGCCCAGGGTGCAAAACAGAAATGGCATTTATATGTACATATTCCTTTATTTTTTATTTGGTTTTCTACTTTCTGCAATCCGTTCCAGGGCCTCGATGGGTGCTCCTCCTGTGAAAATATTAAAAGGCGGATGTGAAGACTTTGGCCATGTGAGCAGCCTTACAAACAGCGCTGGAAAAAGTTGTAAGCCCAAAGAATCGCCACTGCTCAAGCTCCTTAGGTAAAGACGGTTGTATAAAGTCGTCCGTCCCTCGCCCGTGCTCGCGAGCTTTTTACATGAAGCCCTGTCCACCTCGGGAGCGGTGCCTGCTGCTCTTCGGGCTCTTTTGCCTCTGGGCAGCTCTGTTCGAACAGCACCGCTCGCGAGGCGCTGTTCAGGTCTGTCTTTTGTTCTCGACAGCCTTTTACACGGTTGCGGCCTGGGCGCGGCCCCGTTCCGCCTTCCGCCGACGGCCCGCGGCCTTTGTCCGCCCCGGGGCCGGGTCCGCCTCTAAGCGGGCAGCAGCGGGAAAGGGTGCGCGCGGCCCCTCCGCTGCCGGGAAGGG
>JASSUY010017572.1:0-29513 GCA_032466535.1 Forpus xanthops
GCACTCCTTCCCTCCAACATATCAATCAAACCACACAACATGGTGTCATGGGCAAACTTGCTGAGGGCTCACTCAATACCTCTGTCCATGTCACTGACAAAGATGTTGAACAAGACTTGTCCCAACACTGATCCCTGAGGGACACCTTCCATTAGTGGTCTCCAGGTGGACATTGAGCCACTGATCACAACTCTTTGCATGCATCCATCCAGCCAGTTCTTTATCCACCGAGTTGTCCACTTATCAAATTGATGTCTCTCCAATTTAGAGAAAAGGATGTCATGTGAGACAGTACTGAACACTTCACACAAGTCCAGATAGATGACATCAACTGCTCTACACCTGCCCATCAGTTCAATAGCCCCATCATAGAAGGCCACCAAACTGGTGAGGCAGGGTTTGCCCTTAGTGAAGCCATGCTGGCTGTCACCAAGCACCTTGTTGTTTTTCGTGTGCCTCAGCATGCCTTCCAGGAGAATCTGCTCCAATATTTTGCCAGGCACAGAGGTGGGACTGACAGGTCTGTAGTTCCCCAGATCATTCATTTTCCCCTTCTTGAAAATGGGGGCTGCCATGGGTTTAACAGTAGCAGTCATTTTTCTCCTTCTTGGTATCTGGTGCAGCACTGCATTCTTGATTTTGGGCCTGGGAGCAGTCCTGAGAACACCATTGTTTTCGGTTAGTGCTTGGTAATGTTTAGGCTGGCCAAGGACTTTCTGAGCCTCATGCTCTGCCAAGGAGGAGGGGAAGCTGGGAGGAAGCAGAGACAAGGCACCTGACCCAAACTGACCTAAAAGGAATTCCATACCACAGCACATCATGCCCAGGTTGCAAAAACGGGGAGCAGAGTCCTGGAAGAGTGGGGGTGCAATGCTTGGTGGGGCTGGGTGAGCAATTGTATTATTTTCCCTTGTATTTCTCTTGTCATTATTATTGTTAGTGGTAGCAGTAGTGATTTGTGTTATACTTTAGTTACTAAATTGTTCTTATCTCAACCTGTGGGAGTTTCATTCTTTCGATTCTCCTTCCCAACCCTCCATGTCTGGGGGGAAGAAACAGGGGGGAGTGACGGAGCAAACTCTTTGAGGAGCTTAAACCATGACAGGTTATATTTCCCCTTTTTCCAGTCATCAGGAACTTCACCTGGCTGCCATGATTTTTCAAATATGATGGGCAGTGGCTTAGCAAATTCATTTGCCAGCTCCTTCAGGACTCGCAGGTGGATCTCATGAGGTCCTGTGGACTTGTGCACTTTCAAGTTCTTAAGATTGTCTCGAAGGAGATCCTCTCCTACAGTGGGCCCAGGGTCTTCATTCTCGCAGTCCCCGTGTCTGTCTTCCAAGACTTGCAATGTGTGGTCAAAGACAAAGTGGCCAATGAAGACTGAAGCAAGGAAGTCATTAAGAACCTCAGCCTTCTCCAAATACATGATAGCCAGTTCTCCTGATAGCTTCTGGAGGGGGCCCACATTGTCCCTAGCCTTTTATTTGCAGTGTACCTACAGAATCCCTTCCTGTTATCCTTAACATCCCTAGCTAAGTTTAATTCTAACTGGGCCTTAACTTTCCTAACCTGGTCCCTAGCTTCCTGGACAACATCCCTGTATTCTTCCCAGGCCACCTGTCCTTGATTCCAGCTTCTATAAGGTGCCTTTTTCCTTTGAATTTTCATCAACAGCTGCTTATCCATCCAAGGAGGTCTCCTGGCCCTCCTGCAGTACTTCTTTCTAGCTGGGACTCAACACTCCTGAGCTTGTAGCAGATGATCTTGAATATCAACCAACAGACTTGGGCCCTCCTGCCCTCTAGGGCTATATCTCAAGGAACCTTACTAAGCAGATTTCTGAGGCGGCCAAAGTCTTATATTGAAGTCCAGGGCAGTGAGGCTGCTGCACGCTCTTCTCACTGTACTGAGAATCTTGAACTCAACCATCTCATGATTGCTGCAACCAAGGCTACCCTGGAGCATCACATTTCCAACATCTCCTCTCTGTTGGTGAGGACAAGGTCAAGCACGACACCTCTGCTGTTGGCTCCTCATTACTTGCAGAAGGAATTTGTCTTTCTTTCTTAATGTTAAGTACAGTTATCTAATTGAACGCAACTAGGTTATTTAGAACTGGAAATTTGATATCTTTTTTTATACCAGACTTGACATCCACATCAGAGATATCTCTCTACCAGGGAATAGCTTCTTAGTCATCCTCAGGATTACATTACAGCTCCTGCCTGTGCTAGAACTGCTTTGTGTCAGGAGGTCAGTGTAAATAGTGAAAATCTGTAGCGTGGAATAACCCAGCCTGACAGAGACAGCCTAAACCCACATTATAATTAGCATGCTGCTACTTAATTCCTTGCTAAAGTACATTGCTTCTCTCACTTGGGAATGTAAAAGTGCTTATAAATCTAATTAAAATTCTTATTTGAAAAAAAAGATGATGTAGTCTTGGACTCACTCGGGCATTTAATCACTGAAATATAAAAGGATCTGTTCTTATAGTTAGGAAGAGATTGATAATAGCAGATACTATGATAACATAATCAGAAAATCAATTTGTGGAATGATTTTATGAGAGTATTTTTGTTTATCTTGGCCAGCCTTAATTTTCTGACTTGAGAAATCAGCACCCTTTGAGCACTCTTTGCTAAAAGATTGTTGCTGACCCTGCCACTTTCTCTTGAGCTCGATCCCCAGCACATGGTTAGCAAAGTTATGTTTGCCTTTTACTCAGCAAAAAATTCAAAGTTGCAGCCTGTCTCTAATTCCCGAACACTTGCAGAAAAGCCAAACAAATGAGAACACACAGAGGTGGAGGGGGGAATAGAATCTCAGTATGAAAAATGGTCTTGGATGCAAATACTAAGGGGGCAGAAAGTGATAGTCTTCTACAGCTCAGGTTTCTTCTTACCTTTGCATTTTTTCCTTTTAAGGCATTTCCTTCTTTTTACTTGGCTCACTGACTTAGAAGGACACTTTAGAAAGGTCAGTTGGTTATAACTGAAGGCAGCCTCAGTCGAAGAGGAGGATTTACAATCAGGAACAGATAAAAAGATATATAAAATGATGTGAAACTTTTTCTGAAGCGGTTGCAATTTATACTTGGAAAGGTCATAATGACATTGCTTCTCTGCACTTATATCAGGTGTTTCATCTTAAAATCACAAAGGGCTTTACAGAGTGACTTTAGTAGTAGTATAATCTCCTCCTTCGCCTTTAACATGTTGCAATAGCAGAGTAGGAGAAATGTCGAGGGAGGGCATTAACAGAATTTACAATATTCTCTGTCATTTAGGCTGGCATGCTGTCTCATATAAATGACATGCCCTCACCTGGACCTCATCAGACTAGCTATAGCACACAGAAGACCATAGGTGCTGCCACAACCCTCACCTGATAGAAAACATGCAGGAGAAGGTCAAAAATGTTCTATTACAATCTGAGCCAGAGATACATGATGAGATTGCGGGGGCATCATGCCTGAACTCAGATAGCTAAAACATAAGTGGCTAGCCGGGATCATAATGTTGATTAGTTGTCTAGACCCCCCTGTACTTTCAATGAATGGAACAGTCGTTTCTTCCACACAGTTTCTGACCTGCTTTAGATGTTCCTGTTAGCACCATTAACTAAAAAGGTCAGGTAGCTGTTTAAAGTCAGATGAAATTACCTCCCTGCCCCCTGCCAAAAGCGAGTACTTTGTGGCGTTAATGCTGTGCTGAGAAGGGAACTTTTGATTCTCAGGTGAAGGCTCTAGTAAAAAGAGAGTACTAAAGTAATTCTGATTTTAATGAAAGTTTCCTGAACTGCTATGTTTACTGCTGGACTGCAAGTGGTCTTTATACACTGGGCATGCTGTGAGTTGTCTTAAACAGATAGATCCTACAGAGACTAAAGTGAAGAAATAATGTCTTTATGTCTCATGTGAGCTTGCTGCACACTCTTCACATTGTACTGAGAATCTCAAATTTTACCATCTCATGATCGCTGCAATCAAGGCTGCCCTGGAGTGTCACATTTCCAACCAGCCCTTCCATGTTGGTGAGCATGAGGTCAAGCATGACACTTCTCCTTGCCGGCTCCTCTATTACTTGCAGACGGAAGTTGTCTTCCACACAATTGAGGAAGTCCCTGGATTGTTTGTACCGGGCAGTACCATCCCTCCAACAGACATATCAGGGTGGTTGAAGTTCTCCATGAGAACAAGTTCAGCCTCACAGGCTCCTAAACGAGATCCTGAAACTTGAAATCTTGCATGCATTTGCAGAAGCAGCGGGTACCAAGAAAGTCGCTGTTACATTGCTGCCACCAATTTAGGTGGCACAGCAGGAATGGTCTTTAAAAGCAAAGCTAGACTTACAAGTGTTCCACGTTCTAGGGGGAATATTACTAACTATAAAGTAAAACTTCTTTCTTAGAAGACTTAAGGGAAATAAATAACTCCTTGCCGAGGTAATGTCTGTTGCTCTTGGTTACTGGCCTCACTAGACCTTTCAGGAAAAACCTGGTTTAGGCACAGGTGTAGTTGGGCTGTTTTAAGAGAGTATTTTGTAGGAAATGACTAAGCTGCACCACAGTCACCTCCAAACTTGGCAATTCAGAATCTTTTTCTCAGGTGAGGGACTCAACAGCTCTCTAGGTTTCCCTTCCCTTTTGTCTACTTTTCCAGAGTTCTTTGACATGTTATTTTCACATCTGCAGGGATAACCAAATATTGACCCACCATCTGCTGGAGGAATAAACACCTGACTCATAGCATGGCAAGATGCTCCTTCCACCAATAAAACCTGTAAAATTTGCCCAAAATTCAGACACTGTTTAGAAGATTGAAACATTCGTGTTTATTTTTTGTTCTCCATTTTTAGTTTTCACATACTTCTCCACAGTTTAGCCCTTTTGCCTGAAGAAATGTTTAAATTGTTCAGCTATTTTTGGTAATGTTTTCAGGTTAGGAGACATCCAGAAGAAGTTTCTTATGGGATTCAGGCAGCATTTACAGCCTGATTAATGCAGAAGTGGCTTAGCCCTTCTTTCTGTAATGGTATTACAGTAGCACCTAGAGATCATAGCTCTGTCAGGTTGGTATTATTCATACACTGCCCTTTTCCTAATGAGACGGTGCCTAGGTGCTCAAACTAGAGAGCTGAAATTTTGTCTCTTCCTGTTCTGGTTTTGTTGTATCCCACACTGTCTTATTTTGAGAGGGGGAGCAGATTGTCTTGATCTGTACTTCCTGACCCTTTTTTATGTGGAGTGAAAGTAGATTTTTGATATTAATAACGTAATCATGCTAATACTCTCTGGGTTTTTCATAGCTTCAGTAACTCCATGTGTTAAAAAGAAAGCAATGAGGAAGGGTAAAGGTCAGCACTGAGCTGGTGGTCTGGGAGTTTGGTGAATCCTGGTGATTGAAGTAGAGCTTTGGGGAAAGTCACATGGCTTTAACCTGGGTTATGCTAAAAGTAATCAGTCCATTAAATAACAAACTCAGTCAAGGAAGCAAATGAATATATATTAGAAAGTTTACTAACTAAATGACATTTATTTTCTAGGTCCCCCTGAATTGCCTACTTTGTGAAATCCCACTTTGATTTTGCAGGAATATTTGCTATACAACCCTCTGGTTTCTTCCAGTGACTGCTAGTGATTTCTTCTTGTGCTGTATGAATTTTTAGTAATATATTGGGAATTTCTTTTTTTTTGTTGTTCTTCAGTTCAGACTGAACAGCTCAGAGTCTAGGCTTCCCTAGAGCTTCAGCCATATTATTCTCTTGGTTCTGCTGTTCCATCTCAGCTGTAAATTGCATTTTCAGTCTTTTGCTGGCAGTGGGATGAGCTGTTTTGTCCCTCTTCTTCCCACCAGAAGTCTGGTTTCTCCTGTTTGATTTAATATCTTTTCCATTGGAGAGAGTTTATAAGTTTCTTAAGCATCCTGTTATATTTTATTTGCCTTATTGTCTGCCTCACTCTTTAATAAGTCTGGCGCAGTGCCTTCCCAATGGAATTCCTATGCCTCCTCTGTGTACGAGGTTTTCAGCAGTTAGTGTGTGTTTTCTTGTTGGTTTCAGTTTGTTTGGGCTGTTGGGTTCTTCCCTGCTGTTTGACTGGCACATTGCAATGATGGCTCCATCACTTTTCTCCAGCCTGATTATGTGTTTGGTTGTCATATCCTTCCAGAGCTCCAACTATTTTCTAAATGTTAGTCTTGAAGCTTTTCCAGTCTCCCCATTAGCTTTCTCTCAGGGATGCAAAGTGATTTTTCCCAAGGGCATACTGAATTTTAAGCACTCTAGGCACACACACACATTTATTACAAGAGCCCTGTTATGTCAAAGACAATTCAATTGGTTGTGACAGGGTGACTTCAGGAGTCTCACTGCTATGCTGCCTTAGCTGACCAAGAAATAGGCGCTGAGACAGACTGGTAACTATCTTATGTGTGCCTGAGATGGGCTTAAATGCTGCTCTTTTTTGAAGTGGCAAAGAGAATGTTGCCTCCTTAACACCCTTGTGACAGCTGTTCCTAAACAGAAGTGAATGGGTATAGAAACACGGTGTTATAGACACACCTAAACACTGACCCCACCTCAAGAAGGGGGAACCAGGCTCTGTGTAGCAAAATCAGAAATGATAGCAAGAAAACAAAAACTTCCCCAGCACCAAAATGTAAATTCCTGTTCCTAAAGCATTTGTATGCCTGCATTTCGCACCAGCATGCTGTAGGGAGCAAGGTTTGGGAGGATGAATGATAGGCAGAGATGTTTATAGGTTCTCCTCTGAAAACCATAGCAGAACCAAATATCTTGAAATGCATAGTATATGACTGTGATTTGTATGGACCTGTGGCTCAGATTTCCTGGACTGAATTTTGCATTGTGACCATCCAGGCTGTGCCACACATCATCACACTCAAATCCTTACTTTGTGAACATTTCCGTGGAAAACAGAGTAAGTCACATGGAGAAGTGAAGCTATTTGTCTGAAGTCGAGCCTGGGCAAGTTACTAACATTCTGCTAAGCTGGTACAAGTCACACCTTGAGAGAGGGATGTGCTGTTTGTGCAGTGAGTGTACTTACAAGTTCAGCTTTGCACAGCAGGTCAAAGAAAGGTGCTATACGTGGAGGACAGGGAGTATCTGTCAAGGCATCTGTTCTGAGCTTTTTTATTAAGTGAATGAATGCAGCTGCTTTGATCAGTTTATTTCCTGGAGCTGATATTTATTGTTATTCTTATAAGACTTTGCATTCCTTGCTCTTCATTTCAGTGCCTAAACATTTTACTTTAATTTTCCACATAAAACTCCTAGGAGGTAAGATTGTAGCTGCAACTGGGAAGCCTGCAACTGGACCCAGCACTGCATTTACCTTACCAATGTTTTCTGGAAGGGAAGGATCATCTCCTTCAGTCTCCTAGCAGTAGTGCTTCTAATTCAGCCCAGGGTACCGTTAACCTTCACTGGGCAATTACTTCATTCTGTTTTTAAGGAAGGTTTTAGTGCATCACATTTTCACTCCTGAAATGTAAATGTTTCTAGGTCTGTGATCTTAACTAAAAGAAGAGAGCAGCTTTCAACAAAAATATTTTTCTCAAAGATTTAGTCAGTACATTTAAAAGAGTATTCTTAAAAATAGTAAAACTTTTAGGGAAGTCTGGCAAGAATACTTCTACTCTGTTTCTTAATTTTCCATTTCTGGATTTGGTGATGCTTTAATTTTGATAGTTCTGGAGACTACACAGTGTCTTAGTTTTCACTATAAAAGGGATAGGAAAAATGTTTTTTAGGCGTCTGCTTGAAATAATATAAATGCTTTTTTCCCCTCTTGCTGGGCAGCTAGAATCATGGAATAGTTAGGGTTGGAAAGGACCTCAAGATCATCTAATTCCAACACCCCTGCCATGGGCAGGGACACCTCCCACTAAACCATGCCACCCAAGGCTATGTCCAACCTGATCTTGAACACCGCCAGTGATGGAGCTTTCACAGCTTCCCTGGGCAACCCATTCCAGTGCCTCACCACCCTCACAGTAAAGAATTTCTTCCTCATATCCAATCTAAACTTCCCCTGTTTAAGTTTAACCCGTTACCTCTTGTCCTCTCACTATAGTCCCTTGTGAATAGTCCCTCCAGCATCCCTAGAGGCAATATAATTTTTTAGGTTGTAAAGTGTGGTAAACAGAGGTGTTCAAGTAGACGTCCAGATTGTATTGCTGTCAGGTATGAAGATATATTAAAACAGGTAGGAAATGGAAGAGAAGGGATTCCTGCCAGATCAGGTATCTCTAAGAATGGACTCTGACAGCCGGGGAAATCCATGACTGTTTTATTCCAATGTTAAATCTTTATGTTTGTATTGCTGGGTGAAATATAACTATATATCAATGAAGTAAACCTCAGTGATGTACTTCTGAAGATTAGCTCATGCACAAGGTTCCTTTTTAACCAAACTTCAAGGTGAATGGCAGACATGAATCTCCTGTGCCTGAACTGTAAATTGAGCACATAAGTGAAAATGACCAAATTGAAGGTGAAAGGAGTCTTTGCAACACACTGCACTTCTGCTTTACAATTGTGATGCAAATGAGGATGAGCACTAAATGTGCAGGCAGAAAAAAAGAACACTGGGAAGTAAAATTTGGAGTAAAGCACAGTTCCTTAGAGTCAATGGAAAATCTCTGTTGAAGGAAGGAACTGAAGATAAGAAAGGGAGGATAAAAAGAGGGACGTGACAAGAGGTAAATGGTGGTTTCCAGGTGCCGTGGTGGGGTGGCACAGGCAGCAACTGTGTAAAACGTTCCCAGGAAAAATCCCACTCTGGGTTGAAAAAACTTCTTTAAGTCTAATGTTACCTCATGAAGAGGGAACAGAAAGCCTCTCTCTCTATATATAGACACTTGAGGACTTGGCATCCCAGGCCACCCTGACTCCAGGAAGTCTTCTAAAAGACTGAAATCAGCAGGGACTCGCTGAACTCCTTATAGTTAAAAAGGGTTTCATTTGTGTTTTGAGTGGAAATTTTGAGGTTAGTGTTAAGGTAGAGTTTACTCATCTGTGCATCCATGGAGCATCCATGAGCTGCCATGGACTTAACCTCACTGAATATCATAACCTAAAGCATCAAAAGCAGAAGACCTGCATTCTGTTCTCACCTCTGCCTCTAAGTTGTTTCCTAATTTTGGTTAACTGACACAATTACAACTTTAAAGCTTGGCTTGCTATCCTATATTTTATAGGATAGACCCTTTACAAAGCTTACTTCACAAAAGTTTGTACATGCAAAGGAATATTACATAGTGTGCAGTGGGTAGAAATAAGGTGGTTTAAAGTAATTGACTGATCTGTATCTAAAGGATTCATGTGGGAGCTATTTATAGTACTAATGTTAAGTAAGAGCTTCGCAATATATGGAGGTCTAAACTGATCTTTTTCTATAATTCTTTCATTTGATTTTGCTCTATTGTCAGAATCTTGACAAGTTATCAGAACTCTGTCCAGATTTCTATGAAGAATAACTGTGACATACAAGCATGGAAAGCCTGCTGGGAGTTGGAGGGGAGAGGCAACAAATCTAAGTTTTTAAAATGTATGTATTGAATAATGCATTCCTATTGCATTGGGATTTCCACCCTTGTTTTAAAATTTCACTTCACGCTAACAATTGCACCTAGCTCTAATACATTTAATACATTTTTAATAATAACAAAAATTGTTATAAAGGTACAAGGAATAAAATAGCAGAGGGCTGTAGGATGATATTGACATATTATGTCTTTCATATTGTTTGTTGGAATTGCCATTTTTAATTATAACCATAAATCTTCAAAGCCCTGCTTGGTTTGAAATAATTTACTGTTGCAAAATCAGTCATGAAAGTTCCTTGACCTCAAATTTTGTCAATTTAGAGAATGGAAAACAGGCCTAGCAAACATAACTGTATGTAAATATTTTAGAACATAATAAATAAGCTCTGTTAAACTCAAAAGGCAGATTCAAGAATGTGTAAAGCCTATTTGTATAGCTATGACTGGATGCTTTGCACAGAAGAAGCTTGAAACATACCTTTCTGAGAGTGAATTTCAGTGATTTATTAAGATTATTAAGGTTCTCATTCAGTAAAAGTGGTGAAAATTTTTATGTATTCAAATCTGGGCATTGATTGTAAAGAGAATTTTCATGCTCTGACATTTGTAGTAGTCACAGTGCATGAGTGCCGTATTAAAAAAGCAGCTTACTTTGTATAACAAGGGCTTCACAATTTAATCTGCATAGATATTAAAGATTCATTTTGAATCTTTTCTTAAAGAAAAATAAATTAAAATTTACTTTTCTTTAATAAAAGTCATAGCCAGTAGTCATGGATATCTTCACTGCATGCTCTCTTTTATAAAAAGTATGCCCACATGGTACATAACCTGGAGCAAAACTTAAGCTGACTCAAGGCTCACAATCTGACTACTGCTGAGCATGAGGATTTGTATTTCTTCACAGGTAGAAGATTCTAATTTCTCAAACTAAATTTCCCATTAAGTTTCAATTTTGACAGGATTGGTTTTTGAGGATGCAGTTGTCTGGACACTTTTCAAACGAAAAAGAACGAACTGCACTCAGAAGCACAAATGTCTCATCAGGTTTTAGAATTTCCTGTTGAAGAACTACAAGAAAGTAAATTTATACCTTTGAGGCATATGAGTCAATGTCAGGACATAAATTTGAAAGGTGATAGTTATTGACAGTACTAGTCCTGTCTGATCACACTGACTGTTCTTCCTGTAAATGCTCCTGGGTTTAATCTCCACTGGCAGCCCAGCATGTACAGTTTTTTTAGATATGAATCTATTTGTCCAATGGTATCATAGGAATAGTTCCTTTATTGATAAATAGACTTGGGAAAAAATGAAAATGAGCATGTTCTAACACAATGAATTCTTCTGGCTTCAGTTTCTAATCAAGGCTTGGATTTGAGCAGTGTTTGCAAGTTGGTTGCATTTATATTTACATGCATGTTTCTAGGGATAGGTCAATCTTAATATGGCTTCCATTCCCTAATTTCTCTCTCAAGTTTTTGCAGCCTAACTGTTTTGTGGAAACTCAGTAATTTACTCCCTTTCAGTTCTTAACTGTATAAGAAGCTTTATGAAGATCTAAGCTCTGGAGCACTTAGAGTTTAGAACTTGCGCCATCCCTATTTTTGACTAATCTTTTTAATACACTTGCCTTCATTACAGCATCTGCTCTCAAGGCTTGGAAGGAGACAGTGTTTGGCACTGCATTTCACATGCACAGAGTAAAAAGAATGTATAACTGATCTGTCATAGCTTGGATACTCATACATTAAGGGAGGTGGGGAAAAACACTGTTCCACTGTATTTACCCGTAACAGGGTTTGACAGTGCATGCGGGAAAAGGACAGTTTAAAACTTGTATGCTTTAGTTACCTTTCTCTAGCCTCCTCATTTATCATTCCACTTCAATTTTTAAATATTTCATTGCATCTCAATAATATGTTTAAAATTTAGCTTGGCATGAAATGCATAAACTGTATTATTAATATCCGATTATTTTATGGTTATATAAGAGCAGATTTGAATTGTCACTTTAAATCAGAACATAAGTCAAAGCAAAGATCTTAATAGGCTGCTTAGATCTGTATCTTCACTGAATGAAACAGTAATTTGGCAGTCTCGTCTGCTAAATGTAGTGAGATAGCTAGTTAGTGTGATATGCCCAGGCAAATATATTGTGTTGCAGTGATGGAGACAATTCCCCGTGGCAATAGCACTGGCAGTTGAGCTGATTCTTCTTGATACACTGATTCAGCGTGTTCTTAATGCTGAGGAAGGCAAATGTGTTTTAGAGGCTCCTAATGTAAATTCTAGGAATTAGGCTGAATATCACTTGTCACCCAAGATAGTCTTCCCATATTCTTATAATATTTATTCTTTCTATTCCATTAAAATGCCTTTACTATGGAAAGTATCTAGCTAAAAAGTAAATATGAATTGTATGATATTGGTGAAGATGTTTCTTTTTCACAAAAAGCTCCATATACTTGATAGGGAATAGACCCCGTACTTTATAAGGACAGTTAAGCTCCCTTATTTACCACTGGTGATTTTGATAACCAAATATTTTTCCAGATGTCTCATCATTAGCCCTTCTGTATACCCAGAAAACAGATACAATACATGTGTTGAGAAAGTGAACAGACTGTAATGCATGGGGTACTTTGAGCTCTCATGGGAACCACATACAAATACAGAATCACTCTATCTCCAGGACTTTGGAGACTAAGGGACTGCAATATCTTATACATGACCCTACTTTTATTTCAGGTGTTTGATTTAAATCTCTATTTTGCCAATGTCTTCCAAAGAGAAAAAGTGCTCTTTATAAGAACAAAAAAATAATAAATCGATGTTATAATAGCACCAAGTGATGGTGTTATTAATGCCATTAGGGAATGCAAACATTTTTTCAGGTCAGGTAGAATTGCCTACAACAATATTTCTTCAGACACTACTAAATAAAACAAAATAAATACAAAATACCACTGCTGGTCTTCTATTTTCTGTTCATAAGAGGCTGGTTTTAGTAGAGCATTAGCACATATCCACCTCCTTTAGTTGCTGTCCATCTGCCTCAGAAAAATCCAATCCTCAAGATAGTGAAAGATAAAGATGGAAGGTGAAAAGGAAAGTTCTTTGTGTAAATATAAGCCGTTTTTTCTGATTTGTGTATTTTTTCATTTACTTAGAGAAATATTTCTGCATTTTATATGTTCCTATATTTCAGTTGCTGCTTAAGATATATTCAATACACATTTTTATTTCAGAACAGAAGTATAGTTCTTCCAATAGTGTTGGAGAAAAGCAAATCCCTTAGGAGTAGGCATTATAGAAGACATGTGACCATCCTGGGAATAAAGGAGAAGTTAATACTTCAAATTAGAACTTGAATTTTAGTGAAACTAAAGACTATATTTCAAGAATTATAATATTGGAGAGAGGATGATGAATCCATGCTTATAAGCATTCATGTGTGACATGAGGAAAGATCTTACAGATACATACACAAAAAGAATGGTTTAATGTTGCGTTTCTCTTATTTCTTTTACTCCTTGTGCTTTCACCAAACACTATCTCAGATCTCCCAAACACGATAATCATTTAAGTCTCACTGTCAAATTAGGAGAACAGCAAGACAGGGAATAAGTATCATTAAAATGTTGCCTGTTAAAAGAAGCAATGTAAGCAGCCAGATGGTTGTACTCTAGTCTTATCTTAAGCAGCTCTCTTTGGACTTACAGACTTTTTGCTTGTAACGTAAGTGCATGCTTTCAACCTCTTCAGATGGTAAAAATATTCAGCTCTACTGGTATACTGTGAAACACACTCGCAATTGCATTTCTAAATTTTTCTGCATTAAGGATAGTGGTGTTACTATTTTAACTGCCTTTGAAAATGTCCTTAGGAGTTTCTTCTCAAGCAAAAGCCCGTTTTTGTCAGTGTGTCTGTGGGACACCATTTCATGATTTGTTTTGTACAAAAGGGACAACTCTGTGCCTTGCTAAAGCATCTGTAAAGCCACCACTTGACCTTTTCAAGAAAACCTGAATGCTTTCATCCCTGGTGAAGTTCAGATGCATATCCTCATTTCACTCTTGAGGACTTCCCTGCTCTCTGCTGGCAAGCTACTCCACAAAGCTACATCAAAGAAGGTACAAAAGGACAAAGGAATGAACCTCCCTTAATGCATTCATTGCATTCATTTACCTTCAGTTTAAATACAGGATCTTATCCATCTCTGTAGATGTAATGTCTGTTTCATTCTACAGACTTCATTACAGAAGAATTTATGTTCAGATGTTTTGCTGCCTGAAAGCACTCCTGAAATGTTCTTGTGTTTATTTTGTGAAAGTTTCTGTTTCAATTTCAGCTGGCAAAGCAAGTGTTTTTTAATTTGAGGATTTCCTAAGATTCTGCCCAGGCTATCTACATGCCTATGAAATACCAATGGTTTTGCAGTTCTTTGGCCCTACGGAACAGAGGGAGGTACAGCTACAGAGGTTATAGAGTTCACAAAGCGAATCTTAATCTGGCTAGAGCTTTCTGGTGGATGATCTCCTCTGCTTCCTCTGAAGTTTCATCTGATGCTAAATGCAATCCTGATTTTCTAAAGGACACTGCTGTGAATGTACTACAGATGAGCCAGGGCTATATGGAGTCACATGATACCTAAGTTACTTTTCTGTAAGAGACTGTAGTTGAAGCTACATCTATCTAATGTAGGGGTTGACCTGAGGAATGACACTTCCCTGTAGAGGTCTTTTTCATCATGCAGACATTTAATTAACAGTGTTTTCATAACTGTAAAAATGAGTGAAATCTGGTTTTCTGTGGTTTTGTTTTTTTTTTAATTTGATTTTGTTGTTTAAGGAAGTATAAACTCCCCTTGGAGCTTTCCCTTAGTGGGAGCAGGTATAAGGAGTTTCTTTCTCATATGGGAATTTTAAGGGTTTCCCTATTTTTCATAAAGTTGGTAGGACCCACATTATCATTCTGATACTGATGTTTCAAATTCAGTTCAGTGGGATCAACGTTTATTGAGGGTGACAAATACGCAGGTTGGCACAAACAAGAAGCACTATTATAGGGGAAAACCACACAAAAATCTAACAAGAAAGCTTGTGCAAACAGAACCTTTTTTGAGTTTCATAATGCTGAAGATTTGGATGGGGAGAGGAGAAAAGCTGATAGCCCACTGACAAGTTGAAAATGTCACACAGCCCAATATGCTAGAGTCAGCATACTTGCTGACTTGCATACTTGTAGAAAATATCTGATGTGTTCCTTTCCTGGGAAATGGCATTTTAAAAAGTCACTATTTTGCTTCTGGTGTTACCCCGACCATTAAGCAAGTTCATTTAATTTATTTATGCCTTATTTATAGTGTGTTAGAAGATAAGTTAATGACCTATTGACTGCTTTGCATTTTAGCTGAGCATATAAATCTTTCCTAATGTTGGGGTATTCTAAGTATTTGAACCTTTTTTATAGGACCTGTATGTAAACTCCAACTTTGCAGGGTTTGAGCTGTTTTTTAAACATTAGGGTATGTATTTTAAGTGTTTAGGTATTTTTGCCTAAGGGAGTTTTTAGGTATGTTTTTGGGATGTTGTTTTTGTTACCTTACAATTGTAACAGTAAGCAATAATAATCCAACAGTTATGATGACCTCATATGAACTGCAGCTATAAGAAATACGAACAAACGTATGTTAAAAAGAAAGGAAGTTTTCTTAAGTCTGACTGTATATAATTTGTCAATGTAGTAGAAAATCAAATTTAATCTCTATATAATAAATTGAGCTGACATTCCACAAACAAAGCTTATTACTCAAGAGTGGCTTAGGCACTGACTCATTGCAAAAGTGGCTCAGTGCCTGTTGCCAATTTTCATTTGCAAAGAGCCCTCAGAACCTGTTCTTTTACTTGGAATCACCACAGGTTTGGCCTGGTTATTGAGTACATTTCAGTCTTGTTCCCTTCTCTGTTTTCAGCATAAAGTGTCTTCTGCCTTTATGCGTTAGGGGAACAGCTAATATGCAAAGTTAGTTTAGTGATTTTTTGTATTATTATTCTTTTTTTCTGTTCTCCCCCAAAACATCCTTTAAAACCCAAAGTTGAATGACTTGTGGCGTCAGGGCTATTGCTACATTGCAGTCTTGCCTTCAGATCTACAATGTCAGAAACTCACTGCTATTTCAGCTAGTGTCATACTAGAGCAAAAACAAATTAAAGTACAGAGCTATCTCCATTATACTATGTATACAAACTATAAAAAGCCATTATACAAATCTGGTTTTGCCATACGTATATTAGCTAAAAGGTTGCCTGGGGCTCAGCTACAGAACTAAAAATGGCTTTTCCTCGCTGTATTTTTATTATATGCTATTTTTTCTGCAGAGGAGTTCTTTGAGGCCAATGTTTTCAAAAGCAGATTTATTTGCCTATTATTTGGCTGTCCATCATAGGCCAGCATTGCTCTCTAGCTCTCAAATATCAGTCCCAATTAAATGCAAATTGCAACACCAAAAATATTAGCCACAGTTGAAATATAGGCTTTTAACATTCTGGGACTCAGAGTTCAGACTCCTAATAGTTTAACATGAGTAAGAAGTCTTTTGTGTGTCAAGTGGTTATGAGACTTCAATTTTCTAGTAGGTTTAGAAATGCCCGTGATTGCCAGCTTGCAGGAATACATCAAAGTCTTTTGAGAAGTCACCTTAATTTTCACGAAGTTTATGTCCTTCAGCCATTTTGGTTTTTAGTCATAAGAGTCCCAGATAATCTTACCTGACATTTTAATAAAAAGTGTTTCAGAAGATAGAAGTTTGAAAAGAGCTTCCAAAACAGGAAGCAAATACAATTGGGCAGAAGTAACCAACTTGTGCTGCTTTTTTCATCTGGTTGGAAATCGGTGGAGATATTGTATGATATTTTGGGTGGGCAATACTAACTTGGCATGACATGGCATTGTACAACTGAACCTTAAATAGCTATGGTGAATAACATGGTCAATTTCAACACCTCTTTATAATACTTAAATTTCTCAGAATTGTGTATAATTTTCTTAAATACACTTGTTTTTCATAGGTATTATTTCATTCCAAGTGCTATTATTTATTCTACAGACTGAATAATAAAAAACATTAAAAATAGTATTTGGAATTCTAGCCACACTCCTCAGGTATCAGCCTGAGTATGTTATTTTCACTCTCTGAATGAATGAGCATAACTTTTATTGCTTTTTTTTTTTACTCTTCCACTTGCAGAGTCCTCCCAAATGATATCCACACTCACATTCGCCCTCTGATGTGCAACTTTATTGGCCTCAATGCCTCTGGTAAGGAATTCATGGAATTAGGTCACCCTGTGATGAATTGTCCCCTACACCATGTAAAATAATATCAGGCAGGTGGTGAGATTTATTGAATATAAAGCTTTCATTAACAAAGTAAACTTCATTTCTGCAAGGTGCTTCAGTGCATTGTGTGGGTGGCTCATTGTTTTCTCCTGCATGGGACTTTGGAAATGTTATCCACCTGCAATGTGAAGCACTGTCATGCACCAAATGTGCTGTGCTATATAATATGCTGTTATATACTTATATGATTAACTGCGGTTTCTTGCAAAATTACTTACTTTTACCAGTTGTACTAATACGCTCTTATATATCTCTCCTTCTGCAGGATTGAAACACTTTACTGACAAATGCTTCTTGTCTTTGATAACACTACTGAAATCTACCAAAGGAGGTTTTATGTTTTTACAGTGGTTATATGCACATTTTAAATGAAATCAAAGCAACCTCCAAAAAAGATACCAAAAAAAACCCCTTCTCAGCCTTCTTCTCCAACCCCTCCCCACCTTTGTAATACAATAAGTTTGCCTTTACATGGCTGCATCTTTAGCAGCTCTCCTTAAATGATTTTTAGAAACAACATTCTCTGTAAATACTGCATTTATCATCACAAGCCCTTGCCTCTGAGAAAGCTCATGCAAAAAGCAGAGACTCCTTGAAATCCTGAGGGGAGAAAATTCAAAAGGGGTTGGGTACAATCATTGTCTCCATTGTGCAATCACTGCTAATAAGAATTCAAGTTAAAATTCAAATGAATGCTTGCAGAAATGTTCACCCATCTCACACATTTTATATAAATATGAGATACATGTTATTTATGTACACGATGTAAATAGCATCAGTTTCTTGGCTCTTTTAAAATGGCTTGAAGAAATGGAGTAATCGCTTCAGCTGATGAGGCTTTGCAACATGTAATTTACTATGGGTCCCATCACTTTTGAATGTGTTGAGATTATGTTTGATGTATTATTGAAAATGCAACTCCTTCATCTGAATTTCTTCGCAACTCTCAAACAATGAGAACAGTCACAACAAAGAAGAGAGTGGGGAAAAAGAGAGGGAGCGAATGTCTTACAAAATAGCCAGAATAGCCATCTTATAAATATGCTGGTAAAGGAGTATTTGGATAGGCTGAAGTTATCCTTTCTTCGTTACATTTTTGTCTCCACATATTTTGTCTCCCTTGTTTTTTGTCTTCTGCTGTACCTTCCTAGAGTTTTATAGGTATTTTTATATGCATATTACTGTTGAACTACTCAAGGGATTCATCTGTATGGAGAGTTATAACAGCTTTTTTTTTTCCCTCATTCAGCACTGACGCATCCAGCGTGGATATCCTCAAGATGCTCTTTACCACCTCAATGAATGCTGGGGAAGGAGAAGGTGAGACTCTGCTGCTTTTTTTCTCCAGGTTATTCAGAAAGGAAGACCAACTTGGATCCCTTCATGGGATCTCCACATGGGTCAGTTTTGTTTCACTGAAAGCGTGTGTTAACCTAACCATGTTGAATACTTCCCTTTATTACCTCTTACCACCTTGGTGAGCTAGGTCAACATTATCAAGTTACCTTTTCGCTAGCAACATTAAGACAGCTGTAAAAGCTGAACTGGGATTTATATCACTAAACAAGATAGGGATTGTCTCATTTTGTTTGGATTGACTGGGGAATTCCTTTCAGGATGTAAAGATGAGCACTTCTTGGCCCACTGCAGTTAGCCACTGCATCCCTGAGCTCAGGAGCCAGCATGATTTCACTCAGCAGAGTACAAGTTACTTGCAGTTATTTTACAGTTATTTCTTTCTATCTGCCTGTTTGTCTTTATTACCCCTAACAGGTATGAAGTTCCATCTTTTCCTCTGTGCTATAACATAATAAATAATTGTGAAAAGCTAGCAGATTTTATGTTATTGCACTAATTTATTGCATGATGCTGTCATGAGCAACAGCATCAGCAAAACCTTTAAAGTAATATTTGAAAAGAGCACAAATGATGGTTCAGGAATAGCTTCCTAATAGTGCACTTGAAAAAGAATGATTTTCCAAGCAACATCTCCTCCCTGACAGACTATTAATGGCCTAACGATTTGTGGCAGGAGTACAGCTCTGTGAATGCTTGTAGCTGCTCTTTTTTCTTTTTATTTTAAATTTGCCCAAGGAACAAAACCAAGAATGTTGAGAGAAAACCCAGAAGGAAAATTGGTATTTATTTTTCTTTCCCACAAAGCTAAATAATGCCCCAAAGCATATGTTGATTTCAGACTGAGTGGGATGTTTTCCTTTCAATATACAATTAAATACAGCATTTAATTTTCAGTTGCACTTTGCTGTTTTTATAGGTAAGATGTTAAAGCGAAAATGTTAAGAAATTCATGCAGTATTAAAGTGCTCATCAAATGTGTTTGTTGCCAGCCCCAAAGATGATGATAAATTGTACCCAAAGTCCCAAATGCTGTTTCTTGACATTGCATTTTCCCACAAATGTAATCTAGTCTTAATGGACAGAGGCAAAATTCTTGTCTTTAGTACACTGCAAAGTGTATTTCCATTATTTACCTTATTCTGTTTCCCTTTTTGGTCTCTATTTTGTTTCTTTCTTTTACAGCACCTTGTCTGGAAAACCACAGTGTGTATTTGTACTTCATAGAATCTAAGTAAGTTAAGCCATAGTAAAATAAATGGCTGTAACTAGATATTTTAAGTCTCTACCATACTGGTTTTTTTGCTTGCATAAAATGTTATTATTTTATATCATACAATGTATTAGCATCCATCCCAAGTTATAATTAGCTTTAAGCGAAGAGACTTTGGGGCAAAATAAAAAGAATCAATGCATTGACTTGCAACCCGGTATCTTACTTATTTCTTCCCTTTTCTTTCCCAGTATAAATATAACTCTACTGTACTTCATGTGTTCAAGAACGACTTCGAGATCTTCATGTTAAGACAGTCTTGTCTGTGCTCTTGCATTTTGTCCACTTGTCTGTTGTATTTTAACCTCAGCTGGCAACTAAGCCCACACACCCAGTGGAATGAGGAAGAGAACTGGAAAAGTAAACGTGAGAAAACTCGTGGTTTGAGATAAAGGTAGTTTAACAGGTAAAGTGAAAGCTATGCACACAAGCAAAGTAAAACAAGTAATTAGTTCCCTGCTTCCTGTTGGCAGGCAGGAGTTTAGCCGTCTCCAAGAGAGCAGGGATAACAGTTACTTGAGAAGACAAGCACTGTCATCACAGTGTCTGTTCCCTGTCCTTTTTTCTCCAGCTTTATATGCTGAACATGATGTCATATGGTCTGGGATATCCCTTGGGTCAGTTGGAGTCAGCTGCCCCAGCTGTGTCCATTCCCAACTTCTTGTGTGCCCACAGCCTATTCCCTGATGGGGTGGTGTGAGAAGCAAAAACGCCTTGACTATGCAAGCACTGCTCATCAGTAACTAAATCATCCCTGTGTTATCAACCCTGCTTCAGCACAAATCAAAAGCACAGCCCTATACTAGCTATTATGAAGAAAATTAACTCTGTCCCAGCCAAGTCCAGCAAATTACCTTACATTTTGTGGGGCTATTTAGGTGTAACTATATATATATAGTGTGACAGCCTATCAACAGAAGTGTAACAGTCTATCATCCCAATGGCAAGTTTTATTTGTATGTGTGTTTACAGAAGGTTTTATCAGAATTTTAGTTTTGTTTTATCATTAGATTATCTGGAAATGCTGATGACTAGAGAGAGAGACGGGGAGGTCACAACTATATTAAATACAGTGATGGTCTTTGGCATTTGTGAATAGTCTTCTATCATTAAAATTTAAACTTATTCTATCTGTAATGCAGTACTTGTATTTTTTCTTTTCACCTTCTTTCTCCCTCTGGGATATGGTAGTAAATGAAAAGGGCACATGGTTTTGCAAAATACTTAATCTCCCTTTCTTAAGGGGCCACAAAGGATGCTTATAAAATTCCAATTTTCCTTTGTTCCTGAGAGAAAACCCTTCAGCTTTGTGTTCATGTTGATCACAATTAGCAACAAGCTAAGCCTCTCCATGGAATACTTAATTTGATCTAAATATGTAATATATTTATTAATATAGCTGTAATTATATAGTTCTTAGAGAGACAGAAAATGGAATACCTATAGAAGCCACTGAATATGGTAACTGAGCACGACAAAAAAGAAACCACAACCAGAGAGGATTCTCTGCACCATCACTCTAAACTCAGTGCCTGCTATGCAGCTGGATGCCCATTTTTAGAAAATCTTTTCGTCAGGCCCAAATACACATGCTTTCATATGAACACTGGCAATCAATACAAAATGCATCAGAAAGTGAATTTACATCAGCATCCAGAAGCTCTTTTTTTCAGTCTAAGCCCATCTTGAGAAATTCACAAGAACAGACAAGTTAGTGCAAAAGGTCTTTTCTGTTTTTTTCTACTCTTTAATAATTAAAATAAATACTCCTGTGAGCAGCAGGAACAACTGATAAAAAAGTGAAATGGTTTGACTACACATGGTATCCCTTCCATATCCTATTCTATTCTACTAATCCTGCAGACGCAATAGAGCCGATTTTTACAGGGGGAAAAGACAGGGGGAATGGGTCTTTCTAAAGGGAATTTGGCAGCTCTTTGGTGCTTAGATGAAGGTCAGATACTCAGAAGGGGCCATCAAGCATCTTCAACAGTGAACTTGCCCACAGATTTTTCAAAGAAGTCAGCATCTTTTACGCAGAGCTTGCTCTGATAATCTTATTTGTTTTGGTGGCAAAGCTGAAGCTAAGCTGTTCTGAAAATCTGACTGCTGTAGCCAATTATGCTGACAGAAGCCCAGTTGGTGCTTATTGAATTGTGGTTTGGAATGGTCAGAGAAATGGGAATTTTGTATGTTTCATAGATTTTGAAATTAGTTTAAGAGAAAACTGAGCAAAACTAAGGGCTCATTACAGACCTCTCTTGTGTTAGCCTTCTGGAAATCGCACCCACAATGTTTAGTCAGTACGTTCTTGTCTTCAAATGGTAGGGAGAAAAATTGAATGGCTTTTCACTGTTTGCGTATAATCTTATTCCTTTGAAGAGTCGCATATAATTTAATATATGAAGAGTGGAAATCCTAAGTCATGACTGAAATCCAACCCTACTAATATATTGTATATTTTACCATCTATAATAGAGCCAAATTTGACACTAGCTTTACAAGCACTGGCAAAATTATTGATGTAAAACAATGGAATAAAAGTTTCTTGCTTCACCAGAAAGTTAAAGATGAAATTATTTTAAAATATACTCCTGTTGTTTCTCCAGCCACATTGTCATATATATATCTTTGTGAAGAAGGCAGGTATGTACCATGACCAGGGGTACTTTTTCAATTGTGTTGCTTAAACCAAAATGTTACAGTACGTTATAGTGTATGTGTATGTACTTGGCTGCAGAAATTTAAAGAGATTGAGATAAAGTTGATTCTTTCTCTGAATTCATTTAAGAACATGAGTGACATTCAAAAATTACTCTCAGTCCCAGGCATCAAATAAGTTTTTAAAAATGACTGCCAACCAGGTTTTGGGTTGTTTTTTTGAAATAATTATAAAGTAGTTAATAAATTTTCTGATGTCAGTGTCTACAAGACCAAAGTTTCACGAAAGAAAACCACTAATAAGTCATCAACTTTAAAGGTATGTTGAAATAAATATATATATATGGAAATATAAACACCAATGCACACATACACATTCCAGAAATGTTATTTGAAAGACCTGCTGCTCTTTCCATCTATTTTTTTTCCTTGCAGCCAAGCAAAATGTTTGCTGGAATGTTCAAGACCAGAAAATAGACATCTGTAGGAAAGTCAACAACTCCATACAGGTGAGGGAATGATCCACAACATGAAGGAGAGGAATGAATGTACCTGTTATTTGTTTCAACCCCTACCCTTTATTTTTCACTCCGGGATCTTTCTGCACAAACCACAATTTCCAGGGTATATTGCTTAATTTCATTTGGATATGTGTTCATTTACTGGAGGCAAGTGTTGGAGGGGATATGACAGTACAAAAAGGTCCAGCCTTTTTTTTGTTAACCTGAAATAGACCCAATACTGCCTAGGCTTTATCTAAAGTTCATTTTTTTTTTTTGTTTTGTTTTGTTTCTGTTTTTTTCTTGGATTTTTTTTTATTTTTCTAGTTAGGTTTTGTGTTTGCTCTTTTTTTTCTTTTTTCCCTCCTTACTGTTGTATTTCATAGTGTAAGTTTCTAATTATAGACTCAGTCAAAGCCCCACATATATAAGCGGTGTGTCAGTTTCTAGATAGTATATGCTTCCACAGTGACCTATTTTCATGCAGCAAAGTCACTGGATTGATATTCATTCCTAAGTGCAATATCAAACCAGCAGCAATTTTAAACCCTGAGAGGTGAATGGATACACAGTAGTGTGTTCCCATTTTTGCCTGTTTATCACTGGAATGCAGCAGCAACTGGTGATGCTAAATGCAGTGATTTCATTTGAAGAATCCTATGAAACACAGACAAAAGTCTAAGTGGTTCATTGTCCTAAAAACAACAGTGTGAGATTTTGGATAGCCTTGGGAGACGTGCTGTAGTGTGTGGTGTCCCTGATCATGGCAGAGGGATAGGATCTTGATGATCTTAAGACCCTTTCCAACCCAAATGATTCTATAATTTTATGATTTTGTAGGTTATGGATCTTTTCTCTGTCTAACTCACACCACACAGAGAGGCAGGAGGGATTTGGTTCTTGTGTCTTTCTCAGTAATCTCTTGCAAATTTTGGTTCACATCTAACCTGCAAGTATGAGTTTCAACAGGTAGATGCTGAATATGGCTTGTATGTCCTTATGGAAACCGTCTGCAGTAACAGGAAAATCTAGAAGGTTTGCTGCAAAGAGAAATTCTTAAGAAACAAAACTTATTCCTTTCCATTGCATTCTCTGTCTACCCCTCCCAATTTTCTCCTTTTACTGTGCAAAGTGACCAGAAATTCTGGTATCAGATGATTTGCTTCAACCCCAGCCAGTTATCTTAAGCTAATTATTATGGATTTTATGTCTGTTTGCATCTTCGCAGACAATTAAACAATATAGAGAGTACTCATTACAAAAGGGATCAGACTGAGTTTGGATTGAGACTCTTGTATTTTTCTTCATGACTAGAGCTGTAGCAAAGATCCCACCTATACACACAACACAGTATTTTTAGAACTGACACATTTTTTTCCACAGTGCTTTCTCAGTAGCAACAAAGAAATTATAAATAGATAAATATGATTGGATTGTATCTGTCCAATCAGTCATGTTCAGTGGCTTAAAAAATATACATCCTCAGTCCAATCACCCCCTTCAAAATAAAACAGCCAGGAGCAGTCTGAAAGAACCATGAGTTATTGACTGTGAGTTGCATTTATCTTTCCAGCAAGGACTAGAATAAATATTAAGTCAGTTCATAATATGAAGATAATCCTTTCTTTCCATTTACAAAAATACATTCTGCAATAGTTATTTTAAAAAGGAACCATTCTGGAATTGAAGTACATGCTGGTTTTTTTTAATTGTCTCTTTTTTTCCTTCACTGGAATCATATTTTTCTGGCAGTCTTTATTTCTCATCTTTTTGAAAATAATCAAATCTTGAAACTTGATCAGTATTCTGTAATCTTTAATTTTATTATTCTCCAGTCAAACTCTGACTGCTACATACCTTAGTGTAATGCAGAAACCACGTAGCAAAGAACAAAGAGAATTTTTAGTATGAGGAAAGGAGGCAGATTAAAAAAGTAGCATTTTATGTAAAAGATTTAAAACCTGAGCTCTCCTTCAAACTCATGAAAACTATGTACAAGATTTAGAGCGTTTTATAAAGCCAGAGAATGAAAGAGCCTGAGATGATTTTTAGATCCAGTAAGCACATTGTAAGCATCCTTTGGCCATTACATACATTTGTAGAAGAAAGAATAAGCTGGAAAAGCTGCTTAAAATGTGGCAAGGATATATATCTAAAAATCTTTTAGAAGTTCAAGCAGACGTACTGTGAAGAATGATGCCTGGATCAAACTCCTTGCTTCTAAACATTACCCAACCAAATACAGCTGGTTCTAACAAATTCTGATAAATATTTTAATCTCAGTAAGAAAATTAATGTAGTGATGTGCAAATTGAGCATATGAGTATCAATAATTTTTTTATGTGCTAATGTGTTTTTCTGAAGCATGGCAGGCATAACAGGAAAGAGCCTGCCAGAGGTGTGTTGCATGCGAGGCACAAAAGGGCTGGTGACAAAATCAGATACAGCGTAGATGGTGAGGAGGAAGATAAAAGCTGACATAAAGACAGAAGCATCTGTATTTGTATTTGCTTTTGGAAATGGTAACTTGATCTGTACTAGGTGCTGAGGGGCAGTGTTGCTAGCCGGCTGTGGAAGCAATTGAGTGGGGGTAATTGCAGCCGTACTGAAGTAGTCATGTGAAATAAAGGGCTGGACACCCTGTTGGTGTGGCACAGGCTTTTTTTAAAGAAATCACAAGATTTAGGTCTGACATGGATGGATGAGTCCAGAGATTATTGATAGATCCTCTTTAAAATAAGATTGAAATATGCACCCAATTTTTTTTTTTCCCGTAACATAACAAGAAGTGTGAAGGTAATCTGCATTTTCAGAGCAGTCAAACCCTCTTGCCTATGCAGATTATTTTGAATGTTGAAGTGGGTTTGTGTTTAATGTTATTTCACTTTGTCCATAGTGGTTAAATAAACAGGAGGTTTTTTGTTTAAAAATATTTATAGCAGTATATGAGTTGTAGTTTAAAATTTTTTAATGTTTCTGGTTTACTTACATATAAAAACTAGATCTTTCTACAGGTATTGCTTTTTATATGGGTTAATCTTGTTATTTTTTTGAATAATTTGTCGACATATTTTGACATATGTATAAACTGGTTTTGGTAATGTCTTACATGAATATGTATATTCTAAGCTACCTGAAACCTCTTGCTTTGCAAATAAAATAGAAAGAAGGGATTAAGTTAGAGGGCAGTCATGTAAATAAAGCAAGCTTGAATGTAAATACAGTAGAAAATCTCCTAACCCTTTCTGAAAGCCCCAGCTATAAATGAAAAAAAAAATTTATTAAACTTTGAGTATTTTTAGGCAATTTTCCTATTAATTTTTGCAATACTTATTCAATTAAACACAGATATATATGGTTGTTTACTAAATGAAAGTGTGTAAAGTATGTAAATGATACACACATTTTTTTTACCATGATCTTTAATTAAGCCTTTCTCTCCAAAGATAAATACTAAAATAGGTCACAGTATAAAAATAGTATAGTAAGCAATGTAAGGACTAGATTTTGTTTGCAAACAGAGTGGTGTAAATGCACTCTAACTCCACTGATTTCAGTGGTTTAACTTAAACTGTGTTGTTATTGATTGTGCATCTACTGCAGATGAAATGCTAATTCCTCCAAAGCCCTAACAGCAAGCAGCAGTATTTAGCTGGCAAAAAATACAGTGGAACGAAATCCTTACCTTCTTTCTTTCCATCTGCAATTTTCTACTTGCATCCTGCAATGAAGGAGTATCTGACCTTTCAAGCAGACAGATACCAGGTCTTTTAAGTAGGTACCGAAGAGTCATAAATCATCAGCCTTCCTCTGACAGATTACAAAAACTGTGCCCATCATGGACCTGCAGTGGCCCTCTATCCCATGACTGGCATACAGCCTCTGTATGCTGTTTCAACATATGTTACTCTTTCAGTTACATGGATGGATAAGCATTTATGTTGGAGATGCTCATATTCTGCAGCTGTATTACACAGAGGTCTCGGCATGCTGCAGAGTGAGGGGTTGGTGAACTCTTTGGAAAGTCAATAAATACTAGAGCAGTTTAAATAACTTGTGTTGCTTTTTGATTCTCTCAGGTGCCCCTGAGGACCAAGTCATGTACAGAAGAGGTCCAATAAAAGAGCCACAATGGAAGGTGACATCCTTGGACTGTGCTAATCCAAAGGATGATGTGCCACAGGTAGTCCATGCTAGGCAGCTGTACCTTGAGGCGTAACCCTTATGGAGCTCTTATTTGTTAATCAAACTCTACTTCTTCCCCAGTAGGCCAATAATGTAATGAAAATCCCCAACTTTTAATGTTCTTTTTTATTTGCAACTAATGCTTGCTTCCAGGTTCAGTGCAAGTTTGATTACTTCTTAAACCATTTATTAGATAAAAGGAGCAAAAAAACTAAGCCAGAAGTTTCCGGTTTAGTGATATTTGACAGCTGGTGAAATGCCAAGACTAGCAACTGCCAAGCAGAGGCAGTCCTGAATAGAAGTATAAAACAAAAAATTGATTGTTGTCAGAAAATCTTTCATAAATCATTTAGTTTGGGGCAGCTGAAGCAAAATATTTTTCTCACATCAACTTTGCCAAAATAAGGTCTATTCTTTGGAAATACTTTAACCTTAGAAAATTCAGATTCTTATGGCTTTTACATTTAATTGACAGTGAAATTAGTGAAAAAAGTCTAGTACCTAAATAATTCCTTCAAAAACCTGCCAGCTACAGAGCTTTAAGAGCAACCTCAGAGATAGCATAGGGTTTTTTTCATCCTTCTATGCAAGGATGCATACTGCTGCAGCATGCAGTTATTATGCTTCATCCTCATTGCACAGGTATTCATAATGATACAATTTTCAATCATAGTTTTATGTAACCTCACAGAATTTGATGCAGCTGTATTAATACATAGCAGTTAAGAATCAAGCCCATCACATACCTCTTACATCCTTTAAGTACTGCTGAAGGAATCCTTCATACAGTTTGTCATCAGCAGTAGTATGTGGGTAAGTTTGAATGAGTAATCAAGCCTTCCTGATACTAATTCCAAAGTTAATGAAGAAGCAGTCAAAGTTGTAATAGGTTGCATGTCAGACTAAGCAAAGCATTCAGGATATGTCTAAGCAGAAAAGCAAAATGATCGTTGCATAAGAAATGCCAGAATATCTGAAAGATTTTTGTGACAAGAAGTACTGAATAATGAGATAATTCAGATAAGCTTTTTTTTTCCCTGCTAAAAAGAATCTCCCTAGTGTCTGCCTTCATTTATCCTTGTATTCTCCAAGTGTGTGTTTTTTACAGTATCTTTGTTGCTGTAATGCTGGTCGATTGAAATTCTCAATTTGTAGGTCTCCTTGAACATGTTATTCAGGGAATGGGACTTGCACAAAACAATACACTTGTATGAGGCAATCCCATTGCATCAGCCTTCATTATAATTTTTAGATTGTCTAACTGGGATACTTTTCAGTGATTGCAGCAGCTCCCATACTCCCACAAAATAGCCTCGATTGTTGCATGCCAAGCTTTGATACCACATTTGCCTTAGCTTTACCATGATGTCTGAATTACATGAGCATCCAGTGCACTGCCACAACTGCAACTTTTCCCCACTAATACAATAGGATGCTTTGAGCACAGGAACTGAGGTCTTTCTTTATATGAGTATGTGATACGGCTGTTGGTTTTAGGTGGAACTATTTTCCCTCAATGAATTTTTTAATATAAATTAAGATGCAATCATTGCTATCTATTTCAAGCTCATCAGTTTATGCACATGCACAGATTATTGCGCTGGTCATCTTCAAAGGAGGATGCAGAGTGCCTGAGTTAGTTTCATATTTTCTACAGCTGGATGATGCGTCTATCCACTCCCTTCTCTGCCATATCACATGTCCATAAATCTATCATGAGTAATTTTTCTCATGTGGAAACTAATTAACATTTTGGGAACAGATTGCTGGCATTGTCTTGATATTTTTTCAAGTAACCAGATGCTGTAATTACTGTGTATACAGTTCCTTTTGCATGTAGATTTTTAGATAGCACCCCCCATCACTTTAATTAACATCATAAAGTTCATTTAAATAGTAAAAGATGAGCCAAATTTGTTTAGGAGCCTTTAAATGTAATAGGAAGATCTATGCTGACTTTAAAAACAAAACAAATTTAATTCAAATCATTCAAGCTAGAATATTTAATTAACTTCCTTTTTACTCTACTATTTATCACTTGAATTTCTCCTACCTTTAATTATAGAATCATAGAATGATAGAATAGTTAGGGTTGGAAAGGACCTTAAGATCATCATGCCATGGCCAGTGATGCCTCTCACTAAACCATGCTGCCCAAGGCTCTGTTCAACCTGGCCTTGATCACTGCCAGGGGTCCAACATTCACAGCTTCCCTGGGCAACCCATTCCAGTGCCTCAACACCCTTACAGGAAAGAAATTCTTCTTTATATCCATCTTGAACTTCCCCTGTTCAAGTTTTACCCCTTGTCCTATCACTGCAGTCCCTCATGAAGTGTACCTCCCCAGAATCCCTATAGGCCCCCTTCAGATACTGGAAGGCTGCTATGAGGCCTCCACACAGCCTTCTCTTCTCCAGGCTAAGCAGACCCAACTTTCTCAGCCTGTCTTCATACAGGAGGTGCTCCAGTCCCCTGATCACACTTGTGGCCCTCCTCTGGACTTGTTCCAACAGTTCTATGTCCTTTTTATGTTGAGGACACCAGAACTGCACACAAT